>LYUA01000745.1:242550-253423 GCA_002093875.1 Calopteryx splendens
CTGGTAGACACCTGATATATTTACCTGACGATGCTGTAACTAGCGAAACCTAGTTAGTAATAAATTTTTATTTGTGGAACTTGCCCAGTTTGTTTCTCCTTATAGTAGAGCCCACTTTTTCAAACTTGTCAACAGCTGGTCCATCCAACCCATATTCTTCTATGACTAACTCGTTATTTATCCCATCTCTCCTATTTTTACTGCAAAAACTCCTCAAGTACTCTATACCCATTTTGCATTGAGATCTATCCATATACTTCATAAATTTGTTTATTGTGTGAGGGCTATAGTTTACACATGCATTGCATTTTTTTCAGTTTAGCCAGTGTATTCAGCTAAAGGTCCCAATAACTCTACCTTCATTTCAATTTTGTTTTATGTGTAATTTGTCACAGCTTGACTCCCCCAAGTCATAGGGCTATTTTATAGCTTTAAACTCTCCTCGATAAATAACTTCTGTTTCTTAAGACAACATCAAAATCAGTTTCATGTTACATCAGGTTTCTTAATACTTTTCATAACTGGTTATATGAATGTGAAACAAGATGATTGGGAGATACCATGATGGGGAGAACTATTTGAGTAATAAAATTAAATTAAGGCAGTTTTGGAGGTCAATAGTTAATAGAATGCTCAGTGGACATCAGTGGTTTTGGATATTTAGATTTACTTATGTGAATTCTTATCTCTTTGTCTCATAAATCAGCTTTTTGATGCACCTTTGAGGATGAAAGGGTTTGTTTGAATGAAGGGACTTTTGGGAAGACAAGTCAATAAGACTAAAAAGATGTTCAAAATTTAGCAATTCAGTGCAATGTATATATATTTCCACAAAATGCAACATTATACATTAGATCACACATGCACCCACCTTATTATTGGTGAAAAGAAATGCCATTATACGTAGCTATTTAAGGCTTAACATGGAAAATAATTAGCATTTTCCACTCATTAATATGCTAAAAGTTGAGCTTGCACATAGATGAGTTGAGCTTATATATTGCATAATCAGGGCAAGTGCTGGATTTTGTGGGGATTTGATTTATTTATGCTGTCAGATAAGATGCAGTTAGCTCATATATCTAAGCATATATAAATTTTAATTTTTTACATGTTTGCCTATATGTTTACAGGATAGTGATCAACTTAGTTCCACACATATCGCAGAAAACAGTGATCAGAAAACCTCCTGTTTACTGTTACTTTAAATTCACATTCTTTCATTTTTTTAAAATTGGGAATATAATTGTAGTTTGAATAGATTGTTTTCCAGCTATGAACAGCTAACAATGACTAAAAAGCAATGCAACTCAACACTTGTTGAGTACAAACAAAACTACTATTAGTATTATTATTACTGTAGTGTTTTTGATATAACACAAGTAAAACTGAAGGTTGATAGCCTAGAACGAAATATAACACATTTCTTGCCGTGTGAGATGACAATGAATTTCAATTAATTTGAGGTAGCCTTCAGCTTTTATGGAATTAGAAATGGGAAAACTTTTAACCACTTTGCCCATAGCAGTTAATATAAAAAATCATGCTCAACATTTTATAAAATTTATTTAAAAACCTCAAAATTTGTATAACACATGATCATAGACATTACAAGAGTTACATGGTGAGATGATTTTTTAAGGCTGACAATAATATATAAGCACTTTTATTCATTTCTCAAGGGATATTTGGTTCTAAGAATACATAGTTAATTTGTTTTTTCATGCAGTTGTTGGGTTAGCCAATTTGTACGATAGCATGCATTTCGTTATACAATGATAACTTGTCCTATGTGCAAAGTGCACAAGTTAACAATTTATTCGACCTTCAAACTAATGCAATGCCAGAAAAATAAATATAACATTTGTACTTGTGCCAAATTAAAGTCCATATTTGAAATAGGTATATATTATTTGTCAGGTCTTCAATATAAACTTCACAAGTCTTTTAAGTAATAGACCTTACATTTCATTTAGTCACAACATATTGCATGTATACTAAAAGAAAAATACTGCACATAAGCAGCAAAGGCTTTGTAAAGCTATCATTTTTTTGTAAGCTCATGAGTTTAATCATCTGATTCTAGCCTTCTAGCTACCAAGTGCATTTTTCATTTAAGCATACATGCCATTATTAACACTTACGTCATACATAAATTGCACTAATTTACAAACTTAATGCCATCTGACCATAAAACATCATTGCAATTCTGGCCTACAATATGACTGATTGGTGATTTGAACATGGTAGATGCATTTATGAACATAACAATGACTAGTAATCAACAGCTGACTTCATGAAATTGAAATCTGAAATTTGTGTTTCAGATTTAAAAAAAGAGGTACAGTTTGCATGAATAAATACACCAAAAATAGGGTATATAAGTTTTGTCTTAAATATCTTGAACAATAGGCAACTAAGTATTCATGCACTTTATAGACATTTAAAAATGTACACTATACATAAATATATATGGTACACCATTCATCTATTCAAATGTTACTTTACAGAATCTAAGAGGCAATGTCATCTTTTTGCAAGTTTATATATTTAATGGGCACTTTATTATCAAGATTCCATTTTATATGGTTCAAGTTTGATATGCACAACTCTAAATGAAAGACAGATGAGTTCCTGGTCAATAAGAAATGGATAAATAGTACAGGATTTGGAGCAATAAATAGCATTTAAGTGAAAATATAATATTTATACCATAAATTAATCCAATATAGGTATTTGTAAATTTACTAGTTGTACTTTCTTATCCTTGATAGGTATGTACTTATCTGTGTGATATCTTATGAAGCACCGATCAACCCTTTAAAATGGTGCCAATTAAAATAAGTCTTTCTTTTTCCCAGAGCAAATAAATCTAATTATATTATATTGTTCAACCAAAACACATGAAGCACTTCAAGTTACCCGGAAATTTGTGAATTATATCTACTTAAAATTCCCACATTTTTATGACATTAGGATGCTTAACAAATCTACACATTGATGAGCATTCTTGTTTGTATATAATGCATCAAATGAAGAGACAAACTCAGGTCACTACACACTGCTGGTCTCTTATTGACATGACTTAATTATAGTTTGAAAAGAAACATTTCCCGAAAAATAGCTATCTTCTATGCGAGGCTAAAATATTTCATGATCAAACATTTCTGACACGCTGACTTCTTTTAGATGCAGAAGGAACTTAGACACACATAGGTAAAAACTGTGAACATTATTTAAAAATCAATATCCATTTATGTAATATGACTATAACTTCACAGGTGTTAAGAGTGCTGTATTTAAAATAGTTTAATTTTAATTGATTGATAACTAATTATAGCAATGAGTGTCAGTTTCACAGTCACAAGAAAATTTATGAATGTAAGTGATTCCAAAACTGTAGCGTACCTTCATCTTTGGCAGAGTTTCATTACTGTGTGTGGAATACACCATAAAATTTTGCATTCTAACTTGGTTAGAAATCAGGATGAAATATGGAAAAATGTTCAACTTTGCCTTGTAAAGTATATGAAGTAGTCCACAACAGGGTGGCAAAATATGCCTAAAAATAAATATATACTATTCAATAATTTTTCTGTAAAAGTTGGGAGATGAATAATTACCACCTTTCCCTAAATTTAGGTTATCATCATGGCACATAGCAAATTAGCATAACTGTTGTTGATTATAAATTTACTGTTAATATGCAATGTGATGCCATTATTGGCTTTCTTTGGCACACAATTGGACAATATGTTGCTGTGCCTGTGTTAAACTAATGGGGACCAACCTGAACCATTTAAGGTTGTATTAAGATTTGAGTGTTTCTCTTACATCATACATAAACAACACAACACCTCCCATATGAAAAAAATTTCTACTTGGTATGAGATTCTCACATATTGACAACTCTAAAAATTAGAACACCAAGAGATTTTGTGTTATGGTAAATAACAAACATATAATTACAAATGAAGCAAAACATAATATATTCGATACCTGAATGATTAATCCTCAGGATAAAACAAAACAGCACTCCTCAAGCCTAACATATGCCATTGTGTAGATTGCACAGAGCTAATGCATAAAAAATCAACAAAAAACATTGAGTGACTACAACAATTGTACAGTATACAACACCAAGTAACACAACAAAGAGACAAGCTGCAGCACATATGCCTTGATCAATTTAACTGATGGCCATAGATGTTCACCAATCAATTGGATTAAAAAACAACCATAGGCACAAGTTTAATCATGGCAGCAAACTTGAATTATGTTTAGAGTAAGGACATACAAGTCAACTAATCACCACATTACACTGTAGTTTCCTTAAATATTCTTACAGGAGAATCAGAGTGCTTGATGTGTATGTATCTTGTGATAGTATTAGAAACAACGTTTACATCCCCTTTTGAAGAAGAGACAGGGCAGGCAATTTTAGCATCAATGGAGTTGAATGGACTTTTGGAACTAATTCGTGATGATAGAACACCTAAAATACAAATAAAGGAGTAAATTATAGAAAAAACTTGGAAAATTAAATTTCCCTTTCTCCTCTCTCAAATAAAATTACCCTTTCCATCAATCTATCCTGAATGATTAAATAAAACAGCTCACCTACAAACAAAATGGGATTATATTATTTTTTTGAGTAATTTATTTTGTCGATCATAAATTTATTTAATACAGGCAACCCTTTAAATCTAGTTGTTAAACCCTTTTACTGCCAGCGAGCTGATCTATCAGCTCACACTGGTTGTGTGAAAACTGTAATGGGCCAATCTATTGGCTCACTTTTTTTAAAGCTAAATGATAATAAACTAGGGAAAATAAATAGTAGAAAAAATATACCATAGACAACTGAACCCAAAAAATTTTCCAACTCTATTGCACAAGCTTGGTAGTTTTCGCACAAGGTAGCATAGCTGCAAGGGGCTGGCAATAAAAGGGTTAACCAGGTGGCTATATAGTGGGAAATTTGGGGAATATAGATATTAAAAAAATCAAAGAATTTCACTGAAAGTTTATTTTTTCAACCTCATTCACAAAATTTAAAATAATGTTTTCCATTGAAAATAAAAAAACTTGAAAAATAATTTTTAGCGACAGAATGGAGAAATCTGGGTTTTTGAAAGGGCCTAAAGCAGTACATTTGAATAAAAGATGCACAATATTTAAATTGTTGCATCTTAATTGATCTGAGCACTTGGAAGCAGGGTTGTGAAATGTAACAGAAATTAGTTTTGTGAAGCGTTTCATGGAGGGTTCACTCCAGACAAACGGTTTGTGTAACCGTACTGTTTCTGTAACAGAGTGCTTGGAATGAAATGCATTTCATAGCCAAGGCATAACAGAAGCATTTTTAAGAACCAAGTTACTGAAACGAAAAAAATCAGTTCAGTTGCAGTTTGCAAGCAATAAAAATTGTATGGTATGGACTGTTTACTGAGAAGATATGTACGCACTCACAAAAGACACATATCCTAACACAATACTCTCCACCCACACCCTCACAGAAAGGGTCACTGAGTAGACTCCTCAACATACACATCTCCCATCTTCACCATTCTTCATTGTTTCTCAAGGCTTCCTTTTATCCAAGGCCAGGGTTTTCCCCCGCAATCCTCCTTTAACCCTTTTACTGCTTTATGTGATATAGGGAATGGAGTCATAATTTCTCACTATTATAGGGTTAAGAATTTTTCATGAAAGGAAGACATGATTTCCGGAATCTTGTGTCTCCACTTTTATAAATAGAGGTGATGTGGGCTATTTTCCAGTCTTGCATGACTTTTTATCTTCTGGTAAGGACTCATTGACTATGTCTATCATAATGTTGCAATGTTTGATGCCAAATATTTCAGAATTTTTGCTGGTATATCTTCAAATCCTTAGGTTTGTTAACTTTGACCAACAGCAATAGAATTAATACATAATATAGGATGGCATCACCAATGGGTTTGTTAATGCTACCAACACTTAAGGTAACTAGCTACTGGTAACTACTTCACTGTTTTGGCCTTCTAAGACTCACCAGTCAAATATTTACTAAAGTGTCTTGACATTGTCATCAAATAAATTACCTAGTACTTTTCTAAGTAACCTTAGAGTAGAGTGTGAAATCTTTTCAATTTGTATGGATGGGTTGGCATACTTTTCCCTTCTTCTGACTCAAGTGATACATTACTAATTTAATTGCATTTTTAACGTAAAATGTAATTTCCTTTGTTCCCTCCAGCCCTGTCCTACTTCAATATCATACCAAAATGGATCATTACATCCATTTTTCAGTTTGCTGGGTATGAACTTCTTGATTCAATGGTACATATTTGTAAAAATAATTTCCATATTTTTTCAGTTTAACTCCAAACTCCTTGAAGTTAAATTTGTTTGATAATAGTTTATACTGTTGTTTTCAGTTTATAAAATAGGGCCTAGCAATTATTAATCTCATAATTTATTTAGACATGTCTAACCATTTCAGGGTGGCTCGTAGTTAAATTATTAGTTTTATTTTCAGTTATCTTACTATTAATGACTTACTAGGTACATGAAAATATAAATAGGTTGTATTTTAAAATGGTTGTATAAAATAGTGCAACCTACCTGCACCAGTCACCAATCCAAACTTAAGGAACACAGGCTGCAAAAAATAAAAACAATACAATTATTTTCCTTTCTGATTTATGAAAATTTGATAAATACAAAGTTCTCAAAGCAGGTAGGCACTGATAAAGGCCTTAGAATAATATCCCTCACAATCTGATTACACACAACAAGAATATAACTGCCATGGATCATGTTGCTCAAGTATAATTTACACACTTTATAATCACTCACCAACTGCACAATATAAAAAACTAGGTAATTTGATAATTACTACAATGATTTTAGGTCAGCAAATTCAGGGGAAGTTACATTTTGAAATACTGAATAGTATGTGTTCATAGTATTTCATTTTGAAGATTTCAATTTCAGAAATCCATATGCACATACATGTATATACTTCTCCAAAATATTTTCTATTGAAAATAATGAGTAGAAAGTTTTATTTTTCACATTACTCCTGCAGCATTATATGCAAAGAATTTTAATAACAAAAAAGCACAGGTAACCGATTTAGTGGATTTTATATTTGAAACTCAACAATTAAACACATATTACCTAAATGTTTTGCAACACAAATCAAATGAAATGAGGTTTCAATATATGTATAGAAATAGAGAAAGGGATTTTTAAATGTGACCCCAAAGCATGATAAAGTCACAAAATTATCAGAACATTTATTTGGCTAGTAGATATTTATATTGTTTTATAAATATCAAAGTAGGCAGACATAAACTATGTCAAATGTAAAAATACAAAGTAACTTGAGAGTACACAAAATATAAAATTAAGTAATATCAAAACATGCATATTTATGTATAGTACATATATATTTATGTAATATGCACACTAATAACTCCTGTAATAATATGTAAACATAATCTAATGCTATCATCATTACATTTTCAAGCATCAAATAATTGACAAAAAAATAATTCAGGCATTAAAAATTAAGTAACGCAATAGAAATAAAACAAAGGCAAAAATGAGAACAATTTTACTTTTTGGGTTACATAGCAAATACCACAACAATGAAGAATTACAACACAGTTAAAATATGTAGTATAACGTGGAATTTGGAGGAAGGAACAAAGACTGAATCAAGTTTCCCAATATTTAAGGCTCGATATAATTAATAATGATGTTTCTACATGTATCAAGTTGACACCAATGTAATAACATCAACACTAGACTTTCTTAAACCTTAAACAGTGCAAGTGTATTTGGTTGATTATCAATTTGAAAATTAATTTCCAAGGGAAAACATGGAAAAATATGCACATTTAGAATGGGCTGTCCATATATTACATCACATGGGAAGGGTGGGAGATGCATGGAATTAGAGGAGTGTGACTTCGCCTATCATTGAATTTTGCTATATAAACATGACAGTGAATGAAATTATTTCCAACTCTAATGTATGGAAGAACCAATAGCCAACTGAGAGGAGTGAAGAGGCAGGTTAGGTGTAATATTAGGGTGGGTTGGAAAAAAGTTTCAAAATGTGCAGTTGTCAGTTTGGGTGGACTAAGTAAGTGCAACATAAAATATGGACAACCCCTACGAAATAACTACAAATGAAAACAACAGAAGAAAGTTTATGCCGAGCAACTAGCAGGAATGTGTACTCTGCACTTGAGATAACAAACCCCCACATGGGCAGAGCAATTTTTCCAGATCACTTCATACTGTGGGATGTAGTACTTTAAATCCAGGAAATTATTCAGGAAAACTTGGATTCTTTCAACTACAAAATGCATGTTATAAAAAAGCAGAAGTAAAAAAGAGTGAGGAGGTAAATGATAAGTACCTTCATCGGAGTGATTCATGTGAAAACCCAGGAAGATGGGCTGCAGGTACGGAGAGGTCAGAGGCAAGGAAAGAGTTTCAGAAGAGGGACAGAGATGGCGAGAAAGAAAGAAGCACTTTTAAGCAACAATTTTCATATCCATTCCCATGAAGCTCCACAAAAAAATGTGACTACATTTTTGGGCCCATAAGAGAAAAGGACATAATGTACATAAACCAGTATGTACATGGAAAATTTCATACTTAAAGTGTCTAGATATCTTTTCTGTACATAACTCCAGTTATAATATGCAAAATATACATGCTGAAGATAGCATGAAAATTTTTATTATTCTCCTTAAAATTCAAAGGTGTGCTATAAAAGCACTCAATCTATCATATGAGAAAAAATTTAGCACTTAAGAGAGTTAATGGTTAACACAAGGAGAAGAGATGAAGGAAATGCATATTCCTTATTACATGAAAATTAGTTGTAATACAAGTCTAAGTAATGATTGCCAGCATAATTTAAAACAAACAGCATTAGTGGAAATTAGTATAAGCAAAAGTGGATTAGTGTCACTGAAAGAGTGGAAGCTTAATACAGTGCAAACCCAAAAATAAAATGGATAATGAATCTACTTCCACATTTCTTTTGTCCTATTCAGTCAAGTGTTAGCCCATAAAGTCATGTTTTCAGCATGCAAAATTATCAAAAAGTAGAAGCTCAGTCATGCCTAAAGGAATGTGTTAAGTAACTGTGAGGTGGCACTGATAAACAGTTGGCAGTGTGTGTTAACTGAAGGATCATGATGTGAGACATGAATTATTAATTGGTGCAAACTTGAGAAATAGGCTCAACTAAGATGCAATACTTATGGACCACATTATTTCTGGTTTGCACTGTAATGTTTGCTCAAATCTGATTAGTATGATTGGATAAGAACATACACAACTCAGTGATATATTGAATTAACATTAATAAATTCAATGGTCTAAAGGTACATTTTGTAAGAAGGATGTCTGCAATAACATCCTGATTGCATATTTATCAGCTTCCAAGTTGCTAAAGAAGGTTAAAACAAAGTTTAAAAATAATCTACGTATTCACTTACAGTAGCTATCAATTATAATGCAGATGCACATGTACACTGAATTTTAATGAATTATTAAATAAAACATTTTATCTGCAGTCCTTTGAACATTTTGAAGTAAAATTTAAAATCAAACAGGTCAAATGTATCACCTGCATATTCCATAAAAATACTGTGAAGAAGAAAATTGCCTTGGAATATTATTACTTATATTTTTAATTACCTTTATGTATCACCATAAGTTATTAAAATATGAAAATCAATTATAGTGCACCCATAGTATTCCAAAAAGATATTAATTTAAGTGACTGGAAAAAGGATGATGTATAAATAATAGCATTGTTTACTACCATTAGCCTTTCCTCTGCATTGCGGTTGGCAAAAATTGAAAATGTTCACAACTATAGGATTTTGCAGTCTTTTCTCCAATTATTTTCAACGAGTAATTTTCCTAGTCTATATGAATAACATGCACAAAAATTAATGTTAAAATCTACCTTTTTACAGTCATTATTTAATTCTAATGTATTCATCTTAAATATATATTGATTAATCACAATCAGTGATGACAAGTAACAGAGTAGAAGTAATTAAATTACTTTTAATGATTAATGTTTCTAATGCGAGTAATTATGAGTGAAACTTTGAGTACCTCGTAAATTGAATGCTACCGAGAGGCAGTTTTAACTACAGAGTAAATCCTGAGTAGAGTGCTACTGGCAACATCAAGTTTTAGTTTTCTCTCTTGCTCACAGAAAGTGACCACCCTCCTAGGTGCAGAGCTGAATAATCACTTCCGAGAAGTTGTGAAGGGTCAAAATATACTTAAAAATGAGTACAATGTAAGTTTATATGTATCCGGCTATTACATGAATCCTTTCTCTGATCATTGGTGGACATTGAGTGAATAGAATCACCTGTAATCTGCTCAGTGAAGAGTGGAATGATATGAAAATCACTGTGGAATAAAGGCCCTTTCCCTTCCTATACCTGCAAAAATTTTGAGTTATCAGGGATTCCAAGTAAGGATAATATAGGATATGGTATTAGAGATGATGTGATGGGACAGTTCCATAAAAAGAATGTTGGGAGTTTTTCACGAATTATTTAGTGGAAAGCTGCAACGTTTTTTTTCTATTATTAAGGTCTTTTAAGTCCAAGATATGTTTTGACATCAAAATATTGAAGTCTGCATGGAGCACCACTTTGAATCTGAGAAAATATGTCACAGTAAGCATGCTTTAATTAATTCAATATAAATTTTGTATTTCCTAATGTACATCATAGATATTTATTCATCAATGGTTAGGACTCTTGTGGTACACAAGTTAACTGAAAGTGATGAAAAATGATGGGGGGGGGGGGGGGGGGGGGGGAAGAGC
>LYUA01000745.1:322852-336481 GCA_002093875.1 Calopteryx splendens
ATCAGAAACCTACCTTAACTGGTAGATTACCAATAATAATAATAATAATAATAGATTTAGGGTCATTATACTGTGCAACGACAAAAACCCAGGATATTATGAATTGAACTCTACGTTAATGCACTTATTTCAGCGTTTAGTTAAGGTATACACATTGAGAATGGATGCGGTGGTTGTATTGTTAAACTATTTTAAATTACTACTATTTTTTATTGTTGATTAGCAGAAGAAAATTTATATTTGATTCATTTTGCCATCTTATAACTTTCTCAGCAGGAAATAAGATAGAAGATAAGTATTAGAAAATTGTATTATTTTAATCTTCCCTAAATTAATGAAAATTTTTTCCAAATAGTGATAAATATGAAGTAGCACTATTGCCATTGAGTACAAGTAGTTGTAAACTTCTGTACGGTGGTTATGAATATCATTGGTATCTGCAATTTTTGTAAACATGTCTTTAAATGCACCCTTTTCACAAGAAGTATTCATTAATTGTTTCTTAAATTCTCTTTTACGTTATCTTTGCG
The DNA here is from genome assembly GCA_002093875.1 of Calopteryx splendens. Lineage (NCBI taxonomy): Eukaryota > Metazoa > Arthropoda > Insecta > Odonata > Calopterygidae > Calopteryx > Calopteryx splendens. The sequence continues at coordinate 323,383 of LYUA01000745.1, forward strand.
CATGTGTATAGGATAAAATATTACAAAGTCAACTAAGTGGGCTGGGGGGCATTTCAAAAGGGGGTAATTAACTGGTGTTGTGAGGTTCAATTTTAAAGGACGGTGGATTGTCGTGAACCACACTTGCTCTTAGTTGAGAGCGAAGTCATGGGTAACGACGTCATGCTTTCCCACCAAAGGGTTAGCGAGCGCGTGAAGTTCCTCGATGCCAAACTTTCCTGCGATTTTGAAATTCCAAAGGTGTGTGAGAGACATCGCAAATAAGATATGACAAACAAACAGTTTAATAAATTCAAGAAATGCTTTATTGAATTGAACGGTTTCATTTATAGGTTGGGCGTGATGTTCTATTCTCTCTTCATTCCCTCTTTGAAAGTGAATCCCGGTCAATTTTATTTTCACAGATTATCCATTGCGGAGGAATATTACAGCACATACTCGGAGCCGGTGGACAGCGATGGCGGCTCCTCTGATTGCGGTGGATACGAGACAGCTTATGAAGGAGGGCGGAACAGCTTCGTCTCCGGCAGGGATTCCCCGGCCGCCGACGACGGGGGAAGTGAGTCATTCGTCGTTGATGTCAAGAAGAGCTCCACGAACGTCGATAGCAAGAAGTAAGTCGTGGAACGGCCGCTTTATAGCTCCTCGCCCCGCCCCCTCCCTTTTGCCGGTGCCCGTTGACCTGGAAGCTTCTCGGTGTTCGAAATTATTTCATACCAGGTTTGGGAGTGGACTCGATACCCGATATCGGGCAATTGGAGTGCGGTATGGGGGAGCCGTAAATGGCCTTCACCGCTGAATGACCCATGTAGATGAACCGCAGTGATTGTGGTCTGGGTGCAAAAAGGAATAAAACTAACTGTATTTACTGCTGGGCGCTGATTTACTCGGAAGTACATCTCTCTTGGCAATAATTGAATGCATTAAAAGAACACCATTTGCTTTGGATTTGCAGACATCGCAAGATATTTTAAAACCGATGCTCGCGTTCACGCTACTCAGCCTTGCTACGCAAGTATTAACATCTACGTCATACCTGCCAACTGCCACCACGGTGAGTGGTAAGGGGAGAGAGGACAACAGCCTTTATTGTATATGAGGTACTTCATGAAAGAAGACATCTGAAACGTGTTTATCTAAATACCTCAAGAGATACCTACTTCTGAGAACAGCTATTTTTATTCTTAATGGCAAATTCAACACGGTTTTCTGTAAATCCGTCATTTAGGGACTTTCTTTCACGTATTTTAGCAATATGTAGTGAACTTACGACATACAGCACGGGGTTTGAATAATTTTCTCGTTGTCATAGGTGATCTCAAGAGATATGAGTCTGTAAAAAAATAATTTTGGAAGCCTTTTAATTTCTTGAATGAAACTTTTGACCTTGATGCTTCAAATACAGAAATCTGCAACACTTTCCATTATTTAAATTCTTTGACTATTCCGACGGAGTTTATCTAATATTTTAATTAAAATCATTCACTATACGCCCCAAATAGCACCGTATTATGCGTCCGGTCTACCTAAGGTGAGACAAAATTTACACGTTTTAGGTGTTCTGCTTGTAAGGGCATTCATAAAGAGAAGGCTTTACGCCATATTTGTTAACTCTGTTAAGGGCTAAGTAAAATTTTCGTTTGTATTGATATTTTAGTTCGCATTATTGTCATGGAAGGCAATAGAGCGGAGAAATGTGATCAGATAAGTCCTACGAGAGAAGCTACCGTTGATGAGAAAAACAGGGAAAAATGAATTAAAAAAGGAAGAATTGAAAGTATTCTCTATTTTTGTACAGAATTAGTTATCGCTGAGATGATGTGGAACACACAGGGCTGACAAAAATCCTACGGCCTACCGAGCCGGGCTGTGGCCCGCCAGAAGGTTCCCAAAGGATTACAAGTCCATCTAAACCCTTGCAGGTAAATTTAGTGCCTTTAGGCGTTATTGTGGTTCTTTATTTAGTAGTTAAAATATCATTCCAATTCCCCACCTCTATTTATTTTCTTCCTGCCATGTACCGCTGCTTGGAGCTTGCTGGTTATGCATGTAGATGTGAATTATAGAGGCGCGAAGAATAAACACGATTGCACTTTCCATGCACACGCTGAAAACTATGGCCTCGACGTCAAATACCTTGAGGCAGCGGTAGCCAACCTTAGGAAACCCTCGGACCACTAAGCTCACGAACTCCCTGACAAAAGTTTCTCGCGGACAACCAGTGGGCCGTGGACCACCGTTTGGCGACCGCTGCCTTATACCATAGTTCTAGCGGAAGTTCTGAAATTTGAGTGCAGGTACCACGCTCACGTGCCAGTATCCATATTTTAGAAATTAAGGTAGTTTAAGATATCACCTTTGTGTATGGTTGGATGAACGGATTTATAAATAATTTTTTGTCTTGAAAACATTCTTATGAGATGCCCATGCCCTTTAATTCTACTGCCGTATTATTTTTGTACCAAAATATCTCTCTCGGCACGTATAAACACCACAGACATGCCGTTTTGAAGTCGGATGTCTTAATAAGTCCTATTTTGGAGGCTCAAAGCTGAACACTGGTTTTTATTTATATAGCATTCATCGAAATGTCTCCTACATTGTAGTGCGTTCGCATTTCGCGATGATTTTACAGATGAGCTTTTTGCTTTATGGAAGAGGTACACGTTTCAATTTGAGGCCTAATGTATGGAAATTGAAATGGTAGTTGGTTTAATTATGTAGACAGGTAGGATGATATGCAAAAATAGGCATAACAAATGCTACGAATTTGATAAAATATTTTTCTACGTTCTCTGATCTATGCTTTATAGAAATTGAAGGGCACTCAATCTTTGTTAATGTTGAAATAAATGGGCTGTAAACAGTAGAAATGCTTTCAAGAAAATTATTCTTTGTCGGTAAGTACATGCTTAACTACATGGATTTTATTTTTAGCGGCTAAATGTTTTTAGATAACTCGTCCGTTGCCACAGAAATAACACGTTTATTGTAGGAGTCCCCGAAACAGATTCCAAAAAAGGCAAATATTGAATTCTATATGTGGTTCTCTCAATGCATTGGTCTTTTAATTTTGGCTAGAAAACTGGAAATTAAGTAGTTGGTCATGCTGAAAAAGTTTTAAATTTATAACACCACACTTGCCTATGGATAGAGAACAAAGGTTTCAGTTTCGCTATGCTAATGGCACTTAAGTCCTTCAGGATTTCAAACATTGTGCTTTTTCAGTGTGTTTACTCATGTGGTTGATATATTTTAAGCGGCAGTAGAGAGTAACTTTGTTTTAATAAACTCTTGCTTTTTTCATATTACTTTAGGAAAGTCTTAATTCATCCAAATTATTAATTCAACATTTAACTTTAAATCCGTCACGATATATCAATCTTATCTTAACTTGTTTATTTTTTCAAACACCCTTTCCCAAGTTTGCATGCGCATTGTATCACTCTATTTTAGTCTAATAATGTGTCTTACAATTAGTTTTGGCCAGGACAGATACAGGAGAATCTTTCATTTTCTCCATTCAGGACTGATATCCAGTGGGTTCTCCATATCCTTAAAGCATTGAACGACTGCATTTGGTGCACTAATGTATTCACAACCGAAAGGCTGATGGGAAGGAATCCCAAGAAGAGAACTTACATTTGCTTCTCCAGTTTTCACAAACTGCAGTGAGTATTTATTTCCATTTCATTTTTTTTGCTTTCGTGAATTAATAGAGGAATTTATTTCGAAAAATTTTCTTTTCCTAAATTGGCAGTTGGATATAAAAATAGAGCATTGCTTTAAATGCCATAAAATTATAAAATGTCCTTCTAAAACACCTTTAGCAGTAATAATAGTGATATTAACGATATTCACGTATTGCTTTCATGCCTTCGTGATCAAAGATATTACAAAGAAACGTAAATATCTTTATGCAGGCCGTGAACACAAATGATAATGTTGATGAAAATGCATTCCATGGTAAAATTAACTCAGGAATAGGTTCCACCCCTTTCTAAAGTCTTTTGCATTCTCGTATTCACCCCTTGATAAACATTTGAAACCAAGAAATTGCCAGTTTATTAATTAATGCCATGAATAATTTTGATATATACCTAATAGGGCACGTCGAAAGTATTGTTTCCCATGTCATCCGATTCATTGTGGAATGCACAGAGGATTTAGAAAAAGAAAACATCTCCACTCGCATTGCTGAATACACAACATTTTCGACCATTCGTTCTCGACTTCCACAAATTTTGATTATCTAGAAGCCATTATGTAGGTCGGTAAATAATATGCCTCACTGTCATCATTAAACGACATTAGTTTTAATTTTTAACGCACCCCCAATTTTATTCTTCCGTTCTTTAGTGTAGGATCTTTTACTCGTGTTTAATTTCCCAAAAAATACTTTTGTCCCAATGCTAGAATCTGTTTTCGTTGTTTTCCGTTATATTATTATATGGATAGTCATTTTTTACTTCACCTCAGGTAAACTTCTGGTAGTTTCTCGTATTCTGTGCCCTAGATAGTTGAAGTGTTATTTTTCAGGAGATGTGTAAGAGAGAAGTAAATGAAGGGGTATATGGATTTTGAAGCGTAATATTGCTCGAATGGAAATTACAGTCTTTTACGTGGTCAAATGTGAAAAACGCAAGATCTCTATTTTTTTCTCCGATAGCGTTGTTTATTATAATCCCTAATAGCGAAGAGCGAAAGTGACGTTGAAAAAATCATTGGCGGCACCTGAATTCACTCCTATGACGTCCCCATCACCTGTTTGGTGTATCATCGGCGGTATGATATCTCGCTTACTCTTTCAATAGATAAAGTTAAAGGACGGGACGCAAATGAATATGTCACTTTTAAAATCAGGTTACCATTAAGGATGATGCGACTACGCACACGGTAGGCGGGACTACAAATTAGCTCCCATGAAGTCGACTTCCGTCTTGACAAACAGTCGTGAAAACTTGTTGTTTTGCATCATGTGATTTTTCAAAACGGTAGGTATGCCAAAGTTAATGGGATTAATTATATGATTTTAGTTTACATACATAGTTTTATATATTCGTTCCATATGACTAAGTTATAGCTAACATATGTACCCGAATGTTTCCGGGTACGGAGTCGAAGTTTCTTCATCGAGTTTGTTTTCCGCATCCTGGAGGCATTTTGTGACGAAGCTAAGTTGAAATCATTCCAAGAGGGAAAAATTGTTTTGGATATGATCTGGCCTGAGACGGAAAAATTGCCCGCTCAGCAAATTGGCATTTACTTTCAGGATCAAGAACGGGTCAACGTAATTTTGGCTTCTTTTGCAATTAATTTTTATTATAAGGATAAAGTGCCCCTGGTAATTCATGTGGATTACTATTTTACGATAACGATTCGTTTCTATATGGAATTTTAGGAACAATACTAGTCTTATGATCTGATTTATTTATTTGGATTTTATTCTACATATATCTCTTATACTGTCCACTGTAAAGTCACAAATTTTACCACCTAATACGGTCAACTTATAACTTAATGATAGAAAAACTAATTAAAAAATTCGATGCGAGGAAAAAAGTATTATGGGTTTACAAAAAAATCAATATTATGTACATAACTATATTTTGAAGTGGTTGAGTTTATCATCAACATTTATTATCCAAATTTTGGGAAAATCTTATTTTATTTTTCCGTAAAAAGTCCAAAACGAAGTATAGTTATCAAGTAATTTTTTAAAACTTTGTGTAATTATTTTTTTATTCTTTCCAGTGAAAATCTATATCCAGATGAAGACATTAAGAAAGAGTTGGAGTACGTAGAGTACCTCTTACATATATTACTCAAAGAGTTACTTCCCATGGTGGACAAGGAGGAATACAGACCAATTCACGAGAACGCCAAGAATCTCTTCGATAAGATGTCATTTCTTGAGGATGCATCGAACGGGTGGTCTGCCGATCGATATTCTCATGTATCCAGAAGATGCAAGGAAAAGACCAATGAGTTATCTAAACTTCTGCTCACCGGCAAACATCTATGTTTTGACGAGAGTGATCTGAGCGTAATGTTTCGAACGATCGTCATGGAGGCTGAAACGGCATATGGCGTCTCAAATTACCGGCGGGAGTTCAACATTGAGCGACGGCCAGGCTTCGAGGGAAGGAAATCGGAGCGGTTGGAGGCAGACCGGGAATACGAGGGCAAAGTGGCGGCGAGGATGAAGGCGTGCGCTGAGGCCCTGGATTCGCTGAGGCGTCTGCTCCAGGGGGAAGAAGCAGCAGCAGAAGGGAGGGAAGGAGAACCCTATGACCCTATGACCGTCGCTCCACTGAAACACAGAATGGAATGGAACAAGGAGTTGTCGACATTGCGCGGGAGGGTAAATCAGAAGGCGAAGCTGATCAATTTTTTCCTGGGAATTATCCGGAGGGAGGGTGGAAACTTAGAAATGGAGGTTAGTACGTTCGAGAAAGAGGTGGAGGCTGCGAGGGAAAAAATGCAGGAGGAAGTAGGCGTGAGGAGGACCCCTGGGGACAGCGGGTGGGACATTTCCGGGTTGCTGCAGGGGTCCTGGAGTCCTTGCTCGCAATCCCTGGCCCAACTGCTGTTCCAGAAGGAGAAGTGGCGGCTGTGGGCTGTGGAGATGAACGGCGGGGATCCCTTGGCGTACTTGTTTGGCGTTGCCCTCCCCTTGGACTACGCGTCGTTCAAAAGCGACACCAGGGCGACGTACTACGGGATCAAGAGGAAGAACATGCTGTCCATAGCCCTTCAGACGGCTGACATGTCCGAGAAGATCCACAAGAGCCTGCCTAAGAAGATTTTCGACTTGATGATGCTGATGCTTTCCATGAGCCTCTACCTATCCGACATGGTCTCCGACTGGATCCTGGCGGGAGACCACTACTCCCAGGGGAACAAGGTGTACTCATACCTCACCATTTCCTTTGTCTTCGCTCCGTTCATCAGTGAAACTCTAAGCAAATTTATTTTGTGAGTTTTGCAGGTCGTTGATATCCTACGATATGTGTTATTCTCTGTCTCCTGAGTCTGATTTCTAAGCTGACTGGGCGATTGTTTTTTTATTTCTAGGAAGTCTCTCGGATGGGATAAGGAATATGGACAGCTGCATTGGAGGGACGTTTTCAATTTCAACGACTTCAAAATATTAAAATGGTAAGTCAGTTTAAGGTTTACTTAATTTACTCAAAGATCTACTGAAACAGTTTCTGGACCTTGACGTATAAGTATCTCGAAATTTTCTAAAATATTTTAATGGGGTGAAGAATTACCCGGTCTCCGACGGGATTGAGAAGTCGATCGCCGGTGCTTTGCGATGGGTGACACTGACATCGTCTTTAGAATGAAGCGCGAAGGGTCACTACAGTGTAGGTTGACTATCGAATTTTCGGTGTTCTACTTCTCAACCCAGTTGGAGAGGTAAGTACTGTTCACCCAAGAAATATACCGTAACAAATCCTAGTTCATAGATCGGACTATAAAGCATTGATCAAAGAAGTATATTTTTTCATGAACGGTCTACCATGATGAGGTCGGCTTTTGTACGGTCCTTGAACACCAACTGACTTTCTTCAGGGCGTATGAGAAACTTTGGAGGCTATATGAAAAACCTTTCCCCGAATAATATCGGCCAAGATGCATATTCTCTTTCTACCTCTTCCTCAATTACCTTCCGTTCCTCCTTATGATTTAGCCTTAAAATTCCGGTACCTAAAATTATTTCCTCTATTCACTTTTCCTGTCTTCTTCAAATTTCCTCCAACAACTTTCTCTCAACTCCTACCACAAACCCTTACACCTTTACAAATGTAACGGTCCCGGTCCCCTTTAACTCCCGAGGCCGTATAAATATTTCCCTTACGATACCGGATTCGTAAGCTGAGAAACCACGAATGAAGAAAATCTTCGAAGCACGACGCTATTCCCTCTCCCCACATTATTCCTCTCGTCGAACTGGAGGAACATCCCTAACATACTATTTTAATTTTGCACTCTTAAGGGACAATTCCTAGCCTTCCGTTCACGATCAGCACGGCACACGCTGTTTTTCCCCACTGTCGAGTAATTACAGCTTAGAGTCATATAAATGACGGAGCATTGGGTTTGGTTGGGTTGGGGTTGGTTTTCCAAACAATTATTTGAATGAATTAAACAATCCGTCAAAGTTTACGTCAAATAAGCCGTCATGAGCTCAGAGAAAACTCAGGTTACCCTCTTTGAATCCCACATTAGAAAAACCCTCACAAATCCAGCGCAATTGAAATTAAGTAGGAAACATTCAGTCTCCAATCATTGGGAAGCAAGTAATTACAAAGTCACACAAAAATATGCTAACAAACGTTCAAAAAAACAATGGACATAATACTCATTGCCATGAAACAATTTTTTCTTTTTGAAGACCGGCTTGAGTCAGACAAAACCTCCCAAGGCCGGGTGAAGTGTCACAATGGAATAAGAGAAGACTCTCTCTGAAGTATAATGTTTGTGGCAATAATGGTCCTCAGTCTTCTTAGGCAGGGTATTATGGACCTTCTCGGACATGTCAGCCGTCTAAAGGGCCATGGACAGCATGTTATTCCTCTGATCCCGCAGGACAAAGGAAACTCTCCTACTCATTTTAAATAATACAAGGGTCAAAGATGAGCGAATAGGGGTAATAAAGCACAAGAAGCGTCGGGGAGAGGAAATAAGTTCTTACATAACCCCTGATCCCTGTCACCGCAAATCTTAGCCCGAAAAATGCGCCGCCGGAAAATCCCGATCCAGTGTAATGAACGCAAGTACCTAATTAACAATAAACCAAGTACGAATCTCCTGAGATTAATTAAACGCTTTTCTTATGTGGCTAAAACGTCAAGAACCGTCGGTTAAAAACGCCATAAAAATAACAATTGACCATTTTACTATTTTTTTCTGCCAATTTTGTCCAAAGATCTGCCGACGTGCCAAGCTTCAATTTCCTATCTCGACCCCATGCTCCTTGAGCAGGCGTGATAGACAGTAGTGAATTATGTTTAGGCATGTCATTTTATTTTATAATGAGGAATGGAAAATGTTTTGAGCACAATTTATTTGTTGAGCCAGAAAGGTGATTCATGGCTCAAGGGAGAAAATATTAAACTGTTAATGTTTTGTTTAGAACTTTTCTGTACACATTTTTAATTTCTAATAGCTGGGGAAAAATAGAAACTTATCTTTTGGATTCTCCTCAGGTGAAAGACTTTGATCTGAACTCACGTTCTAGTATAATCCTTTTCGCAATGTTTGACTAATGCCAGGTGCTTAAGTATTTAAAAATTCAATTCCGTTATTTTGGTGCCCAACCTTATACTGTTTATGTGCAGAAGTTTCTTCTCTGATAGTGAAAATATTGAATTAACAACTTCTTGTTAAAATCGTTTTAATTGTCATTTTCCGCCTTTCTGTATTAGATACCTAAATCATCCGTCTAGGTACTCCCTTATTAATTTGCAATACATTAACCGGATGCATAAGGAATTGTGTCGTAGGGGTTAGTGCATTCTCAGAAGCAGAACGTGGGTAAAATACGGGCACTTAAAGTAAGTGTTTCGTGGAATTTTTTGCTTGGAGAGATAGAGCATATATAGAGATAGAGCATATTTTTCGTGACTTTTTAAATTTCCTCTTGAGGAGTGGAAATGGTAAGTTATAAAATGATTCACAAATTTAGTGACTCATTAAAAGTACTCTAACTTGCAAGCCATAATTTTTTTGTTGAAATATGTTCTCTTTGACTTTACTGCGAAGTTATCGTAATCGATGGATTGCTAGTCCAGAAAGAATGATTCCTTTCGTAAGAAATTACCAACGTTCTCGTAGAAACTTGGAAATGTAATCTGGGAAATACGCATGATTATGTAGAAGTATATAGTGACTGAGGTCAACGTTAAGATAGACAATTATATAACCTTCGGATAAGACATTACCGATTTATGTGATATTCGGCTCCAAAATCATAACCATCACTTTAGCATCATTTAAGGCCATTGATGAGTTTGTAAAAGTCAAATTATAAACTGGTTTTAATTAAATACCATATGTTCGCTCAAGGTGAGGGAGAGGGAGAAAAAGACTATGAATGTTGGATGGAATGAAGGGCGGCAAAAAGTATGCAGAAATGAAGAAAGGGTTATTGTAGGGGTGTGTCCATCAGAAACATACCTCAAATGGTAGATTCATATGTTTGCTCAAAACCTTTCTTTTTTTCGGACCACCTTGGCTGAGGGTAACCAACTTTTTCTCTTTATCCATGTCAGGATGGCCTACAGCCTGAATTACTCTTTGATGTCGATGAAGGACTATCAGCGTTTGGCGCCCTGCCACGCGGTTCTCCACTCTCACCGCTGCGATAAGGGAAAGAAGGAATTCACCGTGGGGAAGGAGGAAAGGGTCGATTCCACTCACATTTACCACGTGTTCTACTCCATGCTCGCTTGGAACGAGAGATTCATGCTCCAGTCGAAACTTGCCGAAAGTCTTAACGAGTCGGCTCCTCAGCTACTTCTTCAATTGGTCATTGTCTTCAAGCAGTTCGTCTCTGGAAAAAAAATAGGTACGCCTCAAGGATGAATACTGAGGGAGAAAGATTTTTCCATATCGCCTATTTTGCGAGTTGTTTAAGTACTCATTATTTCCTATAGGTAGGTATACGCTATTAAAGCTCATGCTCTTTAAATATTCCTATGGCCTTTCAGCCCCAGCTTTTCATTCCACTGGTTTCTAGGCAATGTCGTATACAACGACCTCATAATTATAAAAACAAATTATTTCTGCAAGCGTTATTCTTATCCAATGAGTTTTCAGCGCTTGGAATTTAGATTTTGTAATGGATAACTTTCTCTGGACGTGCTATATGTAATATATGTGTAAATGGGGCAAGCTAAAATTTATTTCCACGAAATTAAGTTAAATCAGAATCAAATTTTATCCGACAGTGGGAAAGTTAATGAAAAAGTAGTTAAGCTCCATTGCAATGACTTCACTTTAATTTTTCCAATTTATATGTAATTTACATGTTTCAAAAGCGTCGGCTGCTCTATATAAGGAGGAAATTAGGGGAGAAGGGTATTTACGGGGGACGTGGGAGGAAATGGTTTCGGAAATAGTGGAAGAAGAGAAATTAGAAGTGAGAGTTTTCTACTTTAGTTTACGATCTCATTTTAGTGGGAATCTACTTTTTGCTCTATGTTTGATAACGTGGTAACTACTTCAGTTACGCAATTCAGGATGATTTTAAACTATGATGAAATAAAATGAAACATTGTATGGATAGCATTTATTAACACACATAAATATTTCCCAAAATATTATCGCTGCCGGGGAAAGAGGTGCAATATGAGGAAAGAGGTGTGGATATTCTCCAATATGAGGAGGGATATATTCTCTTTGTCTGTTACTCTCAGTTCGTAACGATTAATGGTGTTAGAATGATTGGTCTGGCGTCTCGGTTGCATGAGTGCGATCTTGCGTTCGAAGCTCAAACGATTCGATCAAGTTCAATCTCGTAGGAGTTGATACCATACAAGAAGAGATAGCTGTTAATAGGCAGCCATTATACTCTCAACAAACTCACGAAAAGCATGAGTCAATCCCCTGGGGAATACTTCTTCCTCAGAACTGGAGTGGGTTACATGACTCAATGATCTATCGCACTGCTCTCCTCGATCACTTTTAATTCTCAATAATCTCCACCTTTCTCCAGTGGCTCCAGAAGGCCCTATCTCATCTTTCCTCTTCGAATACATAACCTTTCTTTCCATTTTACTTTTATACTACTCCACCTAACCTCTTTGCTCATGTGAAACGGGAATGTTGCCATCTACATTGGTGATAAATGAGCTTAAGGTGCCATTTATTCACTTCGAGAAATGCTGCGCCGATAGTATAATCTCTAATTATGGAGGGGTAGAGTTATTGAGATATGCCATTTGTTATTGGCTGTAAGGATGTAATTTCCAAGCGTATCAGCATTTGAATAGGCATGTTAATAGAAGAAATACATGTTTTGTCTTGTTTTTTTTATCAATAAGCGCATGAGGCATTTGACTATTTGCAGAAATAGCTCGCATACAGTTCCTGAAGAAAGTATTACTTCGTTAAACTTAACCGGAAAATATTTGCCCTAAGCAGAGAAAAAATGAAAAACGTGTTTAAAAACATACGAACGTTTTCCTATACTAATACCCTGGGTGAAAGGAAAATTCTGGAAATGCAAGAGATATTTATTTCCGTTGGATACACTTTTTTCGAAGGATTTGAATGATAGTGAAGATTCTGGAAATTAAAAACATATCCTCACCCTCATTGACATTCGTATATCCATGTATTACTAGCAATGCGTAATATTTTTGGTGAAATAATGTGAAGTGAATACCTTATGCGTGTGTGGGGGCTGCTGTCTATTGGTAGTGTTAATAAAATTAAATAATAATAATACCTATCCTGTAGGATTAGTTTTAACGTGATGTCCAGATCGCGGGGGGCCGGGTGGTCGACCGAATTAGTCGCGCGGGGGATATCGCTCTCGCCTGCTCATGCAAACCCTCGCAGTGTCGTGTTCCGCACCGGGGATGAATGTTATTCACTAGGTTTGAGTATTTGAACTCTGAATGTGGCAAACCAAAGGCTGCGTATCGGGATACCAAAGAATCCCGGACCATCAGAAATACCCTAATTTGGCGTGTCTCTTTAACTAGTAATGGTATTTAAATTAATAACCTGCCAAGAAGCCTCTCGGATGGGGTTTATCTGCCATTGGGTAGTGAAGGCTTTTCATATTTTTCAGGATTCGCTTTTTTCTTCAAATTATTGAAGGAATAATGGGAAAATTTCGCCCGGGATTTTTTTCTGACCATACTCACGCGATACACAATACTCCGCCAGTCGGCGTCAATTTAGAAGAACATTACTTTCAGCGGATCATAAAACATTCGAGGAGTATATTCATCGCACGGAGAGCACGCGATTCATTCCCAATGATCCACTCGGCCTCGGACGGGTGGTTTCTCTTTCACCGTGTTAAAGGGGGAGCGCCTGCTCGCGCTTTTAAAGGGTTTCGCTCGTCCCTCGGGAT
>LYUA01000745.1:377486-397252 GCA_002093875.1 Calopteryx splendens
GGGGGGGGGGCGACTGGCTTCGTCCGAGACGAGCAGTTACACAGCTAAGGGCTGAGTTTTTACTCGTTTTCACCGCGCGATCGGGAATACCGTTAGGGGAAGTAGGAGGCGGGAAATAGGGACGGATAAGGGGGGGGAGCAGAGGGGAAGGGTAGAGTGGGAGGTGAGGATGGGGGAGGGGCAGGCGAGGAAAAATTCATTTTTAATTATTCATTATGATTTAAGGCAGACGAAGGTTGAAATCAAACAGGACACACTGTTGCGCAAGGCAATTAATTTTTTATTAAAAAGTATTTTTGATTTCGTAACCTTTCATACAATAAATAATGAGGAGGTACACATACATAAATAAATAAATAAGTCTTTCGCGAATCAAGTGATCCACAATGTCTTCTCACTTGTGTTCACTCAAATAATTGAGGAAGTCTTACTTGACTATATTATTTACACTATTCATCTGTTTCCTTTTTATTTTCAACGTCACCCTTCTATGTTAACATATGCTTCCGAAAATTACGACTGGATAAGCGAACTTTTCGCTCTCTCCGTGACTTAGTTTTCCACGATTTTGGGTCGCCCGGAGCAATGTGATGAACAGGGTGTGAAGGGGCGAGAAATTCCCGCGACTGTTTCCGGAGGTTGAGTGGGGAGAAAGAAGGAATCCTTGCAGGTTCTGATGGAAGCAAGGGGATCCTTGCTTGCTCCAGTCGTGTGCCGTTCGTGGGGTACACGCTGTGCAAATTCCCGAGGTTGACGAGCGGACTACATGGGAGAGGCTCTTTGTCTCAGTCGGTCCTCAATATCACTTCCTTGTAAGCCCCATCAACCGTCCAATCATCAAAGGAAGATGAGTACTTGGCTGAGGGTTCCGGAAGGAAGCCGGGCGCTGACGCACTTTGTCACCGGTTCGCCTGCGAACGCGTGAATCGTAATTTTCGAATTCTTCATCCCTAGAACACACCATCATCAACCGGTTGCGCTACATTTTGCCAATCAAAATTAATTAAATAACTTTTTACATTTCTATACAGCAATTATAACAATGCAACGAAAAAAATGTGCTACGTTCGATGAGGGGTCTTGATTTCTGAGGTAGTATTGTTTTACAAGTGTAACTCCTAGGGTGGTTTCTTCAATGAACTTCGTTACAACCTCGAAGCAAGTGACTTGACGGAGTCAAACTTAACTACCTACATGGCGTTTCATCAATAGCGCAAAATGTTTTTCCAATTATGCCCCAAAGGCCAGAGTATTTTACTCATCCTGTGGTGGGCATTGCTGAAACGGAATTCTTCTTTTGAGCAATTTATTCAGTTAAGAATGGCTGACTGTGAAAGGCGTTAGCACTAATGGAGTGGATTTGAAGGCTCCGTGATTTAATTGCTTTAGGTGGAATGAAACATTAGCTGACCAATGTCCCCTCGCCCTCGGCCATCTTGCTGATCCACAAACGACGCTCACGGATGTTAACTTTTTTAAACCACCCGGAATCTCCATTTGAAAACGACTTGGCAGCGAAGAGACTTCTGCTTTTAAAACAACCGAGAGACTTTGGCCGAGGGGCGGGAGAACAGGTTCTCCCCGTCCTATATTTTTCGCATAGTACGTCTCCCCGGCCCGATTTAAGCGAGTCGCCCCTCATCGTGGCGGCTCTCCCCTTCATATCCCTTCTCGTTATCTCCTCGTCAGTCACCCACTTGGCGGTTCCTGCGATTTGAGGGCCGGCCAAGCGAGACCACCCTCGGGATTCGTCTCGTGTTTCGGTAATGAGTCCCTACGGCGGCGGGCTTGCAGTGTTTGCCTTCCCCATTATGACCGTAGGTCATCGAACCCTGAGACACAGTTTTCGGGATTTTTATCTCTTTTCTCTCGCGAAGACGGGGGAAAAAATGTTGACCTTGGCCGGATGCTCTCGAATGCTGCTGGAAACACGAAACTGGGTCTCTTCCCTGAAGGTAAAAGGGCACAGTATTCGGAGTTCGTTTTGACGCATGCACTGGCTCACTTCACACGCGACTCTTGAAACTGAAGCGGTGACGTTTTCCGTTGCGAAGGGGTGGGGGCGGGGATACAAGAGGGAGGGGCGTGATAGTGTCCCCTGCGGTTCGCCATCGTCTTCACCCTTGGAATGATCATTTTTGGGGACTCGTCATTTCAATCATTTTTGTTGCTTGCCCCTGGGCGATCCGGGACGTTGGGGAGAAGAAGCTGAGGAGGCGAAGGGGCCGTGGCGCCCCCCAACCCCTTATTTCCCCAAGGGGGGAGGGGTTCCGTCGTTTCTCCGTCACTTCTCCGTCTTCACGGAGCACGAGGCATAGAGCCGCAGGCAGTCGCGGCCCTCCTGGCCGTCCTTGGCCGCTTGCACGTAGCGATAGAATCGCACCACGGCGGCGTTGTTGGTAGTGGGTTTCTTCAATTCGCTGGGGTCCCTGCATAGTAGAGGGGTGAGAAGAGAGAAATGAGTTGTCAGTGAGGGTTAGTCCGCATCCAGAGAGCATTAGAAGCTATGGAAGTGGCGTAGCATAGCTTTTCGCGAGTAGGGTTAGTGTTCGATATGGAAATAGCTAAATATAAATGGTGAATTTCGATTTTAGGTTCGCCAACGGGAAAGATTATAATGCACTCTGTAACTTAAGAAAGGATAAAAATCACTTCATTCCCCGTGGCGGGATAACACTCGTTGGTTTTCCAGGCAGCCACGTTGCTCACATTACAATCGCTAACTATTATTTTAATCCTCGGTTGATAAAAACAAGGGTCAGTAAATCGAAAAATGGACTCTTATTATACTTGATTGAATGAAAGGTAATCTTGCTCATAATATTATATTTAATTGTGACATTTATTCGTTTTGAATTAGATTTAAGTTACCATAGTGTTGGATATAATCCAGCCTAATAATTTGATGTAATTTATTATAATTGGAGACACAGATATTAGTAATTAGCATGATTTATGATAGCAAAACTTTTAATAGCAAAATGATCATCGCGATTAGTCGTTCCTTGGGGCTGGAATCGGTATAGATCAGAAAGCACCTGAGTAAAATCAGAAAATAAATTGGATTATCTAGTTTTAAACTAATTTAGGCCACTAACTTCGTTGATTATAATAATTTACTCTTTTAAACGTCCGAATTCTATTACATAGTATATAAAGATTCTTTAGTTTTCAGTGTTCATCAGTGAGTTCGAATAGGCATGCTTCGTAGTAAGTGGCCAGAATAGTCGAAAAAACACATGTATGATTGACGAACCACAGTCACAATAATACTTTTTTTGTCCTTGTACAATTTTTGTGACTGCAAAACAATTTTTTTTATAACTGATCATTTTAACCTCGGTCTCTGTAATTTGATACCTGTTACTAAGCATGTAATTCCACAAACGTTAATTTCGAATCCACTTGAAGTTTTAGAATATAAATTAGAGGACTTAGTTATTACGGGTTTCCTCCTTTTAAAGTAAGTCTCCTTTAAATAGAATCTGACACCATAATATTTTAATTTTTGCGGTTTGAGTTGAATTTGTTCCGCCGGAATTGTGCAGAAGGCCTAGAAATGTCCTCTGCATTAACGTATATGAAGATTCCTTTATTTTTATTTGAGGGAGCACTCTTTTTCTTAGAATTCCTGTTCATTCAGCGAGTCATCGAAAAAACGCACTTGGAAACGAACAGTATTTTCGCTGTTTGAAATAGTACGTCATTATTTTAGCCCTAAATAACGGCGTACTGTGTGGAATTTGTGCAGCCGTTTCGTTGAATTGCAGCCACTCAGTTAAACTATTTTAAAATTCCGTGACTATAATGATACTCTCGTCATACCAGATGAAATAAACAACGCAAAATTATTCATCGGGTCCGGTCCGCTCCATTTTGACATTTCCGCTCCTGAGACGACCCACTTTCATTTGCGGGAAGGGTATTATTTTTTTTTGGAAATAACATCGGGCGATGTCGCATGTCCTTCACCGGACGCATTTTTGTTGGGATGCCATACGTGCAGTGGATAGCTTTTGAAGGAAGTGGAAAACAAGGTCACGTCCGCTAAGGTATACAGCGACAATTTTTTCCGGCATCAACGAGGATGTGGATTCTTAAATAGGCATCTACCCTTTGAATAGGTATCTACTATTAAATCTGACCAGAGAGTGCTTATGGATTCACTTAGTTTTACTGGACATAACATCAAGTTAAATTGTTGCTCTCTGTCTTAGTGTTGTTCTCGCCTTTCGTCATCTGAAGTATTAACCAGCTTAAGGTGCTGGATTCATGCTTGCTTCAGTTGCTTACAAAATTATACAAAGATTAGAAGGTTTTAGAGAGGGTCTAATTGTAAGTCAAAATATTTTTATCTTAATTTTTTTCCGCTTATCGAGCACTTCAGTTCAGAGCACAACACACCGCTTATTGTAGATTGAATTGAGGACATATAAATCGATGTGGAGGAAGGGAGACGTTTAAAAATCGTCTTCCGTATTTATACTTAGTTTTTCACTGGGTTTATACAGTATTAAAACTTTCGCGGTCACTTATCTGTTTCCTGTCAGACAGAGATTTGATAGTATCTATTTAAGAAGAAACAGTGTGTGTTAACGCATAACACGTAAATGATAATGTCTTCGCTTGGCCGCCAATTCTCGGATTATTATCAGGTCTGTTCGCCGGTAGCGTGGACATTTATAAAGGTCGTTCGTTCTTTCAAGCGTCGGAAGAACGATCGAAAATGTGATGGTTAATGCGGTCGATTGCGATGCTCCGTCGAGTTGGACGACCTTCCGAGTGAATTGAATGGATATTCTGTCTAGCGGCACCTACCTACATTTTAAGCCATGCGTTCACCTCCAGCCGCAGAGCTTCAAGATCAGAAATGGAATTGTATTCGAAAGCACATTAGAAGGCGTGCGTAGACAGATTCTAGAACATCCTCGGTAGCCGATAGACTTTTTGACGGTTTGATTTTTTGACGGTGTTGTACGCATCTGCTTTGTAGTTTGAGGTGGCTATAGCAATTTTATGTGAATATGAGATTACACACTTCCAGTGAGGAAGTAGTTTCCGTTATCGCTGCCCTGCATCCCACAAGCCCTTCAATTTCCAAAACTTTGACCGCATAATATTGTTATAGATTGTATCTTGTTCTGCTATATTTATTATCTTGTGATTTTTAGCATTCAAAGTTAGCGGAGTGTCGAATAAAAGTAAAAGGGAGTTTACTTCCTAAAATCATCATAAATCAGCCTCTTTGACTTTGCCTGCTTCGTAAGGGAACGGTGTGTGTGTCATGAATGTATATAATAGTAAACTATGGCGAAGTGTTACGAGGAAGAAGAAATAAGGAGTCTTTATTTCGCCCCCACAGTGAATTATTATTGTTATGTATCCAATAGTTTTGGAAATAATTGGGAAGAAAGTTATTGAAATAAAAAAACTATTAGTTCAAAATTTCAATTTCTTATTTCGCTTAAAAAGAATTGACATGCAGGCCTGCGATACATGAAATGTAGGGATACAGTACCTGTCTATTAAATTAGTTTAATGTAGATTTATAATACATTTATACCATTTATTGTATCTTCTAGGGTTACTTTGGAGAGACAAAATGGTATTTTATATATGCCTAAACGTCATAGTTTTCAATGTTTTATTGGCTTGTTCACCCTGAATTTTTGGTATACGTGTATGATCAATCGGATGGGTTCGATTTCCAATATTTGGCCAAAGTTATAACGAAGGTTCTATTACGATGCCGCATTTCATATTTTTAGTAATCTTAATGTGCTATGAAAATATCGTGACTTGTTGATGGGCATATTGAAGTGGACTGTGCCATTGAAGGGCAGGAAGTAGGGTTAGAAGAAATCCCCTTCCCTACTGTTTGCGCTTAGCCATTGAAGGACTAGTGACCAATACTTAGATACTTAGGCCATCTGTGAGGATAGTAATCCGAAAGAGAATTGGAAAGAAGCTGGACACTCCATACAAACTCTAACAAATCTGTCAGTTTTAGCATTTAGTAGTATTCTTTTGCATTATTAGACCTAAAAGTATGCCGTGATAATTATCGTGATATTATGAAGAAGGGCACAGTGATGATAAGATTTTTTTTGGCAGAAATAGAAAAGTCAAACTCTTTCGATAGTTTTTTAGGCTGCTATATAATATTATGAAGGGAATTTAACTTTTTAAACTTAATTTTAACTTAATTCTACCACGTATGAGGTTTGTAACAGTGACCTATAGTATAAAGGATCTCTGATCCTTAGCTACCGCAAAGTGCCTAAAACTGCCTGCCTGGGTGGATGGATAGTTAAGTTTGCATTATTTTAAAATTATTTACTTACGCCTAATGTGGCCTGTATATGTAGTGTGTGGTATATATATGTAAGTTTGGATGAATGCGTCAACGGTATGCCATTTAGGTGGAGTTTGTTCCGCATATTTCTCTTGTAAAGATTCCAATGTAGTAATTGTGTTTCGATTTGTGTGATATGTGCGGTTGATGTGGCTTCAGATATGATCCCTGTTTCTGAGTTGATTTAATTAAATATGGGAATGAAAAAAAATAACACCCGTTTTTGTCGACTGCTGAAATGCTCAATTTTTTTTATATCCCACCGTGCCTTAGAGAAAATGTAGAAACTTGAGTACCTAACGGTTACGAATCATTTTCTGAAGTGAATGGGGCATATTTTTGCTATCGTGGACCTTTTTTTGTTGCCCATAATATTATATATTACGGGGTAAATTTTACCTTAATATCTCACTGGTTGCCAATGGGCGAATTTAGTTCGCAGTTTATCTCAAGAAAATAACTGCAGTGTTGCTTTGCATGGCCATGGGCTCAAATCAGAGTCAATTTTATCTTTTACCTTGGAGACTCCACAATCGAAAAAAAACTTCACTCTCTTCAATTTTTTCTATATTACTTTAAAGCTCATTGCGCATGAAATTATATTATATTTTTGTGTATGTAAAAACTGCAGTTGTGCTGGACTCTCAAATTGAACGGGTGGGTGCAGCATTTAAATCTTCTCGTTACATTTCTCCATTATCGGTAGAAGACTTTCTTTTTGCAAACAAGGCCGTATGGCTTGAGACGCCTATATTGAAACTTTTTACGTTCCTTTGCAAGATATTTCAGGATCAAGAAAGAAATGATAAGAGTTTCACTCACGCAAAGACTATTTTAAACACCATTTTTCGTTTGTTTTCCTATTTATTCCCGACATAATCGAAGTTTTAGTAAAAAGAGTGAGTTACGGTAAATAAGCCGACTGAATGGCTGAGGTAGAAGTGCGTCGCCAAATTCTCTTCGTGGAGTCCCAGATGTAAAAGAAGGGGCGAGAGGCTTGTGCTACTTGTCAGCTTTGGATTTCGATGTGCAGCGCACTCCTCTTTCCGTTACGCAAATTAGCTCAACAACCTGCTAGGGCATCTCGCGAGAGTAGGGCATTCCGTTTCTCTCCCATTTTTCCTCCAATTAAGAGCTATTTACACTGTTTTCACTCCTTTGTAGGCATTGAGTATGCGTCCAATCGAACAGAAAATTGAATATCCGGCACGAATTTCATTGGAGAATGGAAACATCCTTACTTTTTCGCTGAGTTACACGGTAGCACTCTTCTCGTCTTAATAATTGGCTTTTAAATTTCAAATTAGATTTTGACTGATGGATTTAAGGAACTTTTGAAGCTCAGCTATTTTGTAATCGCAATTGGCAGGCTTAAGTTTTTGGAAGTCGGATATGGTGAACTTAGTTTTTTTCCGGATTGAATTTTATTTGAAGTGTCGACCCCGGTTTCAACGCCAGCGTGTCATCATCAAGACAGTCCTGATTATGACGTGCTGGCGTTGGAGCCGCGATCGATGCTTTTAATAAAATGTTACGTGGAAAAGAACGAAGTGTTTAAGTTCAACGTGAACTATATTGTAAATTGACCGTGCGAATTATTATCTATTACGTTTTAGTTTATTGAGCTAAGTTCTTTTGTTAACGCTAAGGTTTTCTTTTTCTTGATTTCATTGTATCCATTTGCTTTAATTAGTAAGAGCTAAGACTGAAAACGTCTTTGAACTTTGATTTGAGTTGCTAATATCGACTCTGATAGAGCTCTATTTCTGCATAGGGAGGGTTTCAATGTTGAAATTCGGCAATAAAATATATTTTTGGTCAACAACACGTCAAGTTTTCAATAGAGATTTTTTATCTCGTAAAATATTGTAATCTGAAAACCTAGTTCTTTTTCTTTAAAATATACGTAAATAATTCTATGTAATTAATTCAGCACTTACATAACTGTTTATATTTCTGGCTTACAGGTGTTTAGATCTAAATATAATTCTCTTAAAAATATCTAAATAAAATTTATCTACATAAGAAGTTCACCGCATGGTCGAAAATAATTACAACACATTCCTATATAAATTTCAAATTTCAATAAATACAATTTTAACATCTAAAGCATTGGGCTACTTGAGCATGGTAATGGTGTTAATTTAGGTTTGGAGTAAGACCATATAAACTACGCTTTATTTATTTGAGAGATGAAATTTTCAAAGGAATAATCAAATTGCAGTTTTCAGACCTTCACTACTCCGAAGTACACCTTATTATGGTTGTTGACTCCTTCACTATAGGTTACCGTCGGTTACTTTACTGCAAATTTTTACTTCGCGCTTGTATTCCGAGTTAAACAGTTTCATATTTAACAGCGTACATACAGCTTTATTTTAACAGCTTAGGTAAGGAAAATCGGTGTTAAAGATCTCTGTAGGAGGTTGCTTATAATTGTGTAACGACTCCATGGAATAAATATTGGTTGTGATAAAAGGTGAGGAATGTGTAAAGAGGAAAACAGTGTTTGAAAATGTAAGGAAACTTAAGGAACTTCGCTAATTGTAGACAATGGGAATGAATTTCATGCATTATTTAAAATTTGCAGGAGTGATGGTAGTAAGGTTCGGCTCATGAGGGTATGGCTTCGGGAAATTTTACTTCCACGTATTTGTAATAAGAACTTATCTAATTTCAAGTCCTTCGGCTATGACTTAACGAGATTCTACCGTTATACTGGGTGGCTAGCCGCCAAGAAAATCGGGAAATCTGGGAAAGGTCAGGGAATTTCACAGAAAGTTAGAGAAGTTTTTATATAGCTTGTCACAAAAATGTTGCAAAATAAGTTTTTCCATTTGAAATCAACGAAAGAGAACCAATTTTACGTGAAAACCTTCTTGAGCGGTCTCTAAACGTGGAAGCGTGGTGCCTGGAGGTTTGGATGTTCGTGTTTTGGGTACTGTAATAATATCGCTTTGCCTGAAACCAGCAGACCTTCATCGCTCTTATTGGTTTCTCTTTCGTGCTTATAAATTTAATTCTCTTAAATTCTTATTACAATCTTCTCAATGATTTTCATGCTCATTCATTTCCTTTTATCTTCCATATTCCTAATCCATCGAATTCTAATTATTATCGCATTTCCTATTCCTATCGTTTCCCACGCAGGGCTTGTTATTCTTTTTTTTGAAGATTTTCCGTCTTTCGTCTGTTATTACTGTCACTTTATTCTTTCCCAGAAATTTTCCATGATTATTGTTTTCTTGTACTTATTATTCCAGTTAAATATCTACATTTCCATTTCCAACCCACATTTCCATTTCCAACCCACATTTCCATTTTAATCCTTTTAAATTTTATTAAGTGTTATATAATTTAAAGTATAATACAAATCTGTATCTGGCACCAATGTTTTTGACGTGAAAAGATTATCCTAAATAGCCGTAGGACTAGGGGTTAGAAGTCTTCGTAGCCGCCTCATTGACTTAACGCTTCATGTAATTCCTTACGCTTATGTTTAACTTTCGACATATCTCTCTCTCGTAGGTTTTGACCCTTCCAGGAGCAATTATCAAAAATTTCTGCTAGTGCAGCTCTAGAAGTCATCGAAAGTTATTCGCTTTCGACAGGGGAGATTCCCGTTCTCCATCGGTGAAAAAATTTGCTCGTAACATCCACTTTTTCTGTAAATATGGGTCTAGATTTTAGTTTTATTTTAGGATTCAGATTATCTTACATATCTTTACTCATCCACTTATTTTGAAGTATTTCTTCTACTGACTTCTCTGCTCCGAGGCCTATTGTAGCTTTTAACGTGTTGTTGTTTGATTTGTCTAAGAAAATATTTTTACTTTCCGGACATCTCTGGTGGCTCGTAAGGCTCTGGGATTCCCGTAAACAATGCTTCGCTGGTCATGGGATGTTTCACTGGCTCCTTATCTCAGTATCTTGTAGCTTATGCAACACACATGCCCATGGCTTTTGTGTCAGCAGACGGGCGATCAACTAGCAGTCCCACCTGACTAACTCAGCCTGAAATGTACTTGAAATGGATGTAAGGTTCTTTAATTTGTCCATATGTTCGTGATAAGTGATACAATTTTTTTGCATCAAGGTATGCTTTTTGCCATTTGTCTGCCCCTTTTTTTCCAGAAATACCTTGATCAACCCTTGAATTATGATAGTGTAGTGGCAATTATTATAGGTATGGAATAATTCTTTCTTTGTGTACGAAGGATACCCATCAGTTGAACTCCTTTTTAAGGATTTTCCGTTTTAAGCATAAGAGTGATATTTAGTCGAAGTTTGTAATAAAATCCATCTAGAACTGGTGTCCTATTAAGCTGCATCCTGTCGCAGTGTGAGATAATAAGAATGAGAAAAAGGTTCCAAGACTCGGGGGTCATATGGAATTAATATTTAGCATGAAAAATAAAGATGTGGATATTTGGCAGCCTTCGAAAATATGTGCAGAGGTCATGTTCTGAGTAATCGAAAGCGGGTTTATACATCGAGCAGGAAAAATCAGGGAATAAACTCCGGCGCGGTGTCCCCAATAAATGTCGAGCTATAAACTGCCTGTTGAAGTTCTTGTTCAGCTAAAGTGGACTATGAACAGGGACTTATAAGGTAGGTAATATACAGGTATAATGTGCCAATTTGTAAGAATTTAAAAAAAAGATAATTTAACTTTTGTAGGTATTTTTTATATATGTACTTGGATAATAGTAGTAACATGCTTAAAGTAAGCTCTTGATTTTGACTTCAGAAGGTAGTTTGATTAATTTCCGGTATTAATGATGTTCTGGCTATTTTCAATCAAACAAGACAACGTTAGCGAATTTTAGGTACAGTGGTGAAGTGGTATTGAATAATAATATTTAGAGGAGTCATACAATCCGCTAAATATGAGGCATCTTAATCTTCCCTCCTCAACTACTTCTCGCCATCCCGGGTACGGCGGTGTGTCGGCACCTTTGTGAGAAATGAACTTGAGCGGCTGGCATTTGTGGCAAGCCGGCAAAAACGAGGAGCGTGGAAAAAATCCTTGAGCTGTTGTTTGGCCTGGTTGCGAGAGGAAGGTACCTTGCCACCGCCTTTGTCGGCTAAGGAAGGGCTGGGAGGAGGCGGAGAAATTGTGGAATCCCTCGAGAGATGCCGCTATTGAAAGAGGACAGCGGTCAAACATTCACCGCTTGCGGAAATCGGGTGCAGGATTCTGGCTTGAAGAAATATACTTTTTGATTCGAGCAAATGGATATCATACCCGTAAACCACTCTGAACGCCCGATATTTTGAATTCGGCCGAGTGGCTAGTTAACACTTAAGTGATTGGCTGCTTTACCTAGATCATGTTTTTAGAATGTTGGAAACAAATGTTTGAAATGAATATTATGGTTACTATTCCGGGATATTATTTATTTGTTGGTATAAAAAGTACTTTCCTAAGAAATATGCGGAGTTCACTTCGCAGAGTTCATATCAGTTCGTCAAGAGTTTCAATTCGTGCAATGTTGTATTAAAAAAACCTTTAATTAGTTACGGGTCATTCTTGTAAATTTTCATTCATCTACAATCCGTACCGGTAAAATATCTTAAAAAACATTCGAATAAGTTTCATTTGAGATTAAAGAATATCTATGAGTAAACGGATAAAGGTGAAAAAAAATTAGGACCAGTCATACTAACCCATTTATTCACGTTTAAGTCACGCTCTCATGAATTGAAATTCAGTAATTAGTGGCATTATATGTAACGATTATATGGGTGCCTGAACTTACAAGTGGCATTGAATAAAACGAAAGAGGTAGAAGTGCAGGAGATTAGTATAAGGTACTTAAGACAAAATACTTTTTTAATGGCTAAATATGTTACTAAGAGGTAAATACTATTACGAAAAATTTAATAAAATTACTTCTGTCTTGAAATTGTTGAGTTCCATCTATCAATTTGCCCAATAATAATGTCATTCAAAAGAAATTTTGCATTGCTCTTTGCATAGCAATGTACAATCCATGAAAATTTCAACTCGTTATCTTCATTCGTTTGTTGTGCAGACATTTTTGGCATCACCATCAACATAAGAAATAGTTTTCGGCTTGACTTGGTCGAATTTCTCCATCGTGATGAGCTCAAAGAAACGGCGCTACAGTTCCACAAAAGTAATTGATTTCATATGGTTTCACAACTGTTACTGACATTGTCAGGTGGTGGCATCGTCATCACCAGATAATTCATTTTATTTCTGGGCGTTCCTCAAACGAGTCTATAAGACGTGGGCATTTCAGCCCAATCCCAGTAGTTTTGGTTGGCTGGGAGTTCGTATCCTACATATCTTATCATCATCGCTTATTCTCCCAGGTAACTTTGTATTAATAGATTTAAGCTTAGAGTAAAGATTCTTTACTCTATGATATAAGCATTTAAAATGTAAATAAGATTGTTTTGTCATATTAGTGGTAGTCTAAAATATAGAATTTCATTTGTTCTTACTTAATTTTGGATCAGTTTTTATTGTTATAATTTGGAACTCAAAAAAATATTTTATTGCTAATATTTCATGGAAATGCAGGGAGTTAAATGTCTTCTCAATTAAAATAAACAAATGAAGCGTTTGATAAATGTTAAAATAACCGTGCGATAAATAATAATAATTGTAGTTTTTTATATTATGCATGAAGATCTCATAAGCCAACAGCCTGTAATGGCTATGTTAATTATTATATTTAAAGCTCATCTGAACTATATACTGAGACATGCATAACAAAATGCAACTAAAATGAAAAACCTTTACAAAGATTATAAGTATCTTCGAACGCATAGATATTGACGAAAAGCTATGTTAATGGTGGTAGTTATGGTCCAGGAACACTGAATAGGTAAATAGTAGTAAGCATGAAAAATCGCGAAGAGAAAGGCAGTTGTTCTAGACGTTATGTTTAAAGTATTACTAAAGGATTTATCAAAAAAGGTACTTTTTTTGGATACGTCATCGTATTTATGAGGGAGGAGTATACCGAGAAGACTTCGTTTTATCAATTTGGCCCTCGTTATCCTCCTCGCAAATAATAGCAAAGGGGTTGAATAAGAGGACTATGGGATCGTACGTTTAAAGTATCATATGGCATGTTCTGTATGTATGTAGCTAAGGTAGTAAAGACAATTAGAAGACAAGGTTAACAGAAAATTTTCGAATAGGGTGTACGGTTAATTAGGTGAAATAATTATGATTTTGAGAAGGGAAGAGGAACTGATGACGCCAAAGAGGTAATAGGTATGTTTATACACCAAGAATAACTTTTTTCTTTATTTCATAGATTTTGGGGGGGTGGAGTGAATAATTTGTGAAAATATTGCAGAATGTTGGAATAAACTGTGGTTATTTATTGATAAATTTAAATACTTAATCTTACTGCTCATATGAGGGTAGCAGATGGGGAATAAGAAGGGTGATGGTAGACGGGCTAACAAGACGGTCTCCATTATCACCCATGCATTTTATCATACACCTACACGGTGGAAATGGTTTTGGAGATACGGGAAATTGGTAGGAATGGTACTAATAGGAAAGCTGATTATGTAAGAGATATAAATGATGATAAGACATCATTTAGCCAATGAGCTAAAAAAGTGGAGTCATTTTTTAGCGCAGCACAGAATTAATGTGAGATATATGTAATAGTAGTTATTAGGTGAGGCAACCGACAGCTGAGGTCATTTGCTCCATTACAGATAGTTAGGTTATATGTCAGAGGTTGAATTTCCAGGGAACGGAAGGGGGAGGATAAACATAATCAAGATAAAAATATGAAATCAAGATAAATCATAAAATCTAGAAAGCAATGAGTTTATTAAGAAATAGGTAGCATAATCTAGTACCAATGTAGGTGGATATAAACTCGACCAGGGTGAGCATCTATTTGAACAGGTTTTTGGACAACAAAGGGTGGAGGCATCAACAGGAGATTTGAGCAAACTTTATTATGGAGCCTTGGGGTAATTAAATTGGACATTGAGGTAAGAGGATGATAGTTGATGGAACATTTGGAATACTCAGTGTCATGCATACAATTAACCCAACGAATACAATCATCTGTTTCCCTAGGACGAACCTATTTGAGCTTTGTCGTCAATTGTCACATTATTAGGAAATGTATATGAGAGTTGGATTAAACCTTCGACGATTGAAAAGTTCCATTACTCAATGGAAAAAGACAGGTACAATTTTACGTGGATAGAATCTAGTGATAGTTTCTTTGATTGTATATTCAACTTTAAAGCGTGATGAGTCATTTAGAAAGTTAATCGATGAAATTAGAAAATAGCTAGCTAATAAAGAATAAAAATAGAAATTTGTAATTCTAGTATTCCGTTCAATATTACGGGTGGCATCTAGTGAAAAAAGTAAAATTCATCTTTAAACTCAAATGGAGTACTTATATTTAAAAAAATAGCCAATTTTTCCGAAGGGCTGAGTCGTACCATCATGTGAAAGAAAGATTCAGTTGAGCTTTTAGACAGAAAGTCTGGGAGTGATTATACTATCGGGAAATATCAGTTAGGGAAATTATGGAGACGAATCTGGAAATCCTATCCTGTCGTTCGTAATATTTTAGGTAGTTACGTTCTTGTATATCCAGCATCCCTGAAAATGTTTTCCATCCAGCCTCTACCGTTTGGTCCGTGAAGTAGTATTTGCCTGTGCAACTACTTGTCTGTCTCCTCTCAAAGAAGTGAGTACGAAGTACCCTACCTACCTAAAGTTGTCGAAAATTTGAATATTCCTCCCTAACCAGTGCCAGTACGAACTTATGCCGCTAGATTCCACTTGGTTGTGTATTTCAGATGCCAGTCTGCCAAGCGGGTAATACGGTTTGGGTTTAAGCGTTTCACAGATGGCCGGGATTCTGTGGAGGATAACAAAAATTTGGATCGACCGTCATCAAGCACAACTCTAGAAACGATCGCGAAAGTTCGTGAGGTTTTCCTTGAGGACCGAAGGCAGACAATCCATGGCATTTGTAGTAGGGTTGGACTGCCATACGAGACGTGTCAACGCATTCTAGTGGATATACTGTACGGAACTGAGTTCCTTCCTCGTCTTTTGAACGAACATCAACGAGACTATAGGGTTGAGACGTGCACTGAGCTGCAAGCAACAGTTCGAGATGACCCAATTTTCTTGTCCAGAGTCAAAACTGCCGATGAATCATGGGTGCACGATTATGACCCTGAAAAAAAGCAGCAATCTTCACAGTGGAAGATATTTCGGGATTCGTAGGCAGAGAAGAACACGGTGTAACGAAAATTACAAAAATAAAAACTCGTGCACTGACGAAGATGCCGTTTGGCAGAATGGCATATGGTATATATTTCCACAGTAGGATCTAAGGAGCCTTCACCCAGAAGTGTCTATGTACCTGTACAACAGATATTATTATCAATTCTAAAAATCAGTAAATTTTAGAATAAAACGTTCTTACATGAAATCCTTTGTTATATAACCATTAGTCTTTTATAGTCACCATCTAATGTATTAATTCTTTGGAATAAGATAGGGCTCAACTTGATTCACTTCCCATAAAATTTCGCTGTCTCAAGGCTTACACAGTGGACTATGCGACTGCAGCGGTTAACTACAAAAAATAGGTGGAAAATTGGCACGATGACAATCGCAATGCGTAACGGTGTATGTTCTTATACTACTTCACTCTAAGAGGTCACATATGTAGGGGCAAGAGTGTGTGGTGGCAAATTAAGGTGCTGTATTTATCCTAAAGCATCTGCGTTCAAAGAGAAACATAACGCGGCAATTTCAAATAAAAATACAATAGTGAATAGCATGACATGAATTGTATCATGAGCTAAGATAATTTTATCGCTTGTTCGCAGAGTTCTAATTCTTAATCTATAACGGAAGTTTGACAGTGTGATGGCCTAATGCAGAAAATACGACTCCCTGCGGTCTTTACTCCGGCCTGGAAAGGTGCAACAAAATCGTCCTACTAGTGATTTATAATTTTTAAGATCCACCGAAATACATACCTCTCACGTTGAATTTGGCTTTCTGATAATGTGCATGCATGGCTTTGTGCCAAAACAGTTCGACCTCTCCGGCCTAATGGATAAGTGACTCATTGCCAGCCATTATGTAGCAGGGGGCGCGGGAGGGGATGCTTGGTTTTAATCGTGGCGAAGTCTCTGGACACACGCCGAATTATTCCAGCATGTGTGATTTTTAGAGTACCACCCTCTATTGGGATGCCGTGTCTTTCTGGGGAAAAGAACGTTGCTGTGTCTACCCAGAATGCACTATTCCACGAGCAGAACGGCTGGCATACGAGGTGAGCTCTATCCTCGCCAAACTTAGAGTAGATGACTTAGTTTTTTAACGGGACTTTAACGGTGGGTTGGCCACCTCGTGAATACATTACATACCGTTAACTTCCAAATGCTATGGATTGAGGTTTGAAAATAGGCCAAGGTAATATGCCGAGCTTGAGTTTTGATGGGTGCAATTAATGCACTCAATCTTTGGAAACGCGTCTTGCTGGGTGAGGGAAAATTTATACTTTTACTTTAAGAAAGGCTGAAAATAATTGGTATGGCTCTGGCGCCCTTGTTAATACCCTACAATAAGGCAACCGGAAATGGAAAGTGGCTTGTGAATTATGAATTAACGTTGTAGTTAGAAAATGCAACTAAAGACAGCATTGTTTAAAGTTTGGTATTCTGAAAGCCGACGGAAAAACCAGCTGAAATGATTCAGCTACTTCGTTAACCTTTTTTGCAAATCATAAAAAAATGTTTTTGCATTCTATTTACAGTATGTCTCAGTGTGTATACGAGAGCAGTAAATGTAAAGGAGATGCAGAGAGAGGCTTGGCACGAAATTTATCTGGAACTTTAAACCTTCCAGTTTATCATCTTTTAATTATCATCGTGTTTCAATCCTAAGATTGTTTGATTACAGATCTCCATTATTCCACATTCAAAGTTAATCCCTTACACTGTGATACATTTTCTGTTTTATATCCTTCTTTATTACCTTGAGGCTATCAGTATTAATTAGCATTTTTTAGGAGACCGTCATTTTTACAGGCCCGATATCCGATTTCCATGACGCCAAATACGGTCGTTATGAATGGAAGTGAGAATACACCAAAGTTTAAAATCTCCAACAAATTTAACAAAAATATCTTATTTTAATTCTCCAGTCCTTTTATCAACGCTTCATGGTTGCCTGCTGGTACTGCAAGACTGATGTCCTTAAAGCACGTAAACTTGAATTGATGCTGGCATATTTGTCGTATGTGCAGTCAATTCATGAGTTTTAAAACGTTTTACAACGTTAAGCATTTGAGAACAATTCAGTAAAGAATTTAGACACGAAATTGAAGAAGCGAATTGACAGTGGTGGATATAAGTAAACAGGCAAGCCGAATTGGGTATCAATTTTTTTAAAGAATCTCCTGCAACTGTTTTGCTTATTTGAATCCAGGTGAATATTAATCTCAGCGCCATGGTATGAATTACTTACCTCATTTAGAAATTTTTGTTCATGGCTGCTAGAGCCCCTATCATTGAAATTACCCCTCTTTCATAATATCCATAGTTAAATGTTCATTGATTTATAACTCTCGCTAAGCATTAATTCTGATTTGTATCGGAGACATAATTTTAACGTCGAAAGTGTAAAAACAGAAGACGATAGAGAAATCCTAATCTCTTAATAACTTTAATATAATTTTTGCACTTTCTGTACTTTCCAAATTTTGCAGAAATGTTTTCGTAAAGTAATCAATTTATATCTTCCCTTTTCTTTCTATATATTTTGAGTAGTTTATCTAACACAAGGCCATCAATATACACAGATAATGATGTTGACATCCTCAATTAGAAAATATCTTTCGGATCCCAACTTTCGCAGCACCTACTGCTTGCGCGTCTTCCCAGGCACGTCATCAAGCCCCAGCGGGCTCACGAATCTCAACCGAACGAGAAGCAGATGTGGTTTTGAATGGGGAAGTGAATGCAGATAGTTGGATGCCTCCTTGCTAGTTTTTCCTCCCAGGGCCGCCGAGCGTGTAAGCCAATTCGTTTCCTCACCGCTTCCCTCCCTCCGCGGCCTTCTTTCCTTAGCGGCTTCCTCGAGAGGGTTGCGAAGTTCCTTTCCAACCGATGCCCTTTATATTTTGCTGGTTATTTTTATTTGCTTGGAAAGCACAAGGGTAACCGAATGCCTTCCAAGCAAAAACATGCAGCAAAAACCGAGACAGGTGAGAAGGACAACTGTTTCCGGTGGCAAAGCAAAAAAAAGTAGTTTTTGGAAAGTGCATCTTTGGTACAGGAGTGGATGTGCTGTGAGAATCGCCAGTTACGGAGTAAATGTGAATCACAGGGGGTTAATTGTTTTTAAATAAATGATTTTGCTGTAGAGTAGTGTAAACAGAAACGAGGCGTCGGAATTCGATTATATCCAAAGAAAGACGTCAGTGGAGTTTCTTACAAGTCAATTTATATAGTGATTGGAATATTCACTAAAAATAATAACTGTTGAGGGGCGGAAAAAAAACTTGGAAAGACATCCATGTAGAATACCAGTACAGTAGCCACCGCATCAGTCTGACCTCCATGAGATTAAATAATTCTCAAGGTAGAGAGAATGCAAACGTGGGAGTCAGGTTATCATAATCTTTTTAAGAACTTTGAGGTGATAACTCTTCCGCTGCGTTATCTCGGCTCCTCATATCCTGTCAGTTTTTTATTACGAACATCCCATGATTTCTTTTATTTTTGTTACAATTTTCCTTGCTCGGAACTGGAAGTCACTGCTACCGACACCGTAAAACGTCTGGATGTCGACGGAAAATGTTATATAATGTGAAACGACCAGAGGCTCCCTATTGAAATCCGGATGGATAAGGTATTTAATAGGTTGTGGGACCGAACTGGATGGGACAGAGAATAATTGGTTAGGAATTACCACTTGTCAGTCGCGAAAAGATTTCCAGCTAGTGAGTGGCATTAAGTGGTGAACGAATTAGTAGGCGGTAGAGACACACACAGCCAAAAGTGCATTGCGTGGTATTACATGGTATCTATGTAAGCATTAATATAAGCGTGGTATTACATGGTATCTATGTAAGCATCTCTGTCTTTGTCTGGTGGAAAAATAATTTTACCCCGATATTTTATTGCTTGAGAATTGTTTTGCGACATAGACAATTCCTATTGGTTATAAATGTTGATTTGGAAATTGTAAATCCCATTTATCTCGTGTCTCTGTCGGAATGGGTTACTCGTTCAAGCAAATTAAACGAATTGTTTTATATTACTTTAAAGTGCAAAAGAAGTTACGGAAAACTTAACTTTTGAATTTAATGCATCTAATGATGGGACGTATTTATAAGTAAGTGCATTTATGCTT
>LYUA01000745.1:601454-613630 GCA_002093875.1 Calopteryx splendens
TCACATGCCGTTGGGCTTAGTACTGGGTGAGGTCTACCCTCACCTACCAAACTTACCTTCTGGTTGATTACTGTGATGGTGATTTTAATTATATGTTCACAGTATAATTAACAGTAAAAGTAGGTATGCAAAGTATAACATTATTAATTCCATTATTTAAAAGGTGCCTTATAAAGTATATGTATATATGAAATGTTTTGTACATCTATAAGAATATAAATCTTAAAAAAGAATGTAATTGGATCAAAGAAACGTAAGGCTAAGTTAAACATCAAGTTGGAGAACATGCATTAGAATAGGCAATTACGAGTAATTTGAATAATATGGTGCATCCATAAAAATGTTGGAATGTATGGAAGAATTTGCTCCGAGGTGGTCAATGAGTCCTCTTCAAGTAAATACGAGAATAAATATTCGCAAATATTGATTTGGAGTGTAGTGTTACAAGTTTCATAAACTTGGCCATTGAGGAAAAAGGATCTAAGTTTAATGAATCGATAATGGTGGAGAAAAGTTTTGGTGTGGATACATAGCTGACGAGTAAATTGTATTATTCCAGGACATTCGAAAAAGGAATAGAAATAGCTTCTGTGATTTTTATCGTAGTGGTTTGTTGAACTCAATGAAAGAAGAATTTTTAGGTTGGTTGAGTTTCGTAAGATGCTGGAAAATATTAGAAGAGTGTATGGAAGGTGCCAGAAATTATTAAAAGAAGAAAAAATTTAACATTTTAGATAAAAACATATTTATACCTTGAAGAATTGCCTTTGGAGTCCATTATGACGTTGTTTTCAAGGATCGTCCAAAATCAATCTGATATATTGAATACAATAAATAAGAATTCAATGTTTAAGTGTATGTTTGTGTTGTATCCAATCACATCCTCAGAATTTTTCTGGTCATTTTGGCCCTTGCTCAAATCATTCTGTACTTTATTTGTGGTTTATTTAGTACTATATTTATAAAATAACTGTTCAGTAAGCTAATTTTGGTACAATCTGAATCGACATTTTAATATTCTCTATGATTTCTTTGACCTGATTTATTTAAATTCATTACTTATTTTCAGTTGCCGTTTGCAGACAAGAGAATTGGGGCTTCCCTTGGCAGTTAATACGGTAAGTTCATATTTGGCCTTCAGTACTTAACATATCTTTGAGGAAGGTGCTTAGAGCATTTGTGCACTCCTGTTAGTTCAGGTGTAACCACTTCTTCTTTCGGAGTTTGCTTGCCTTAGCTGGTTCTCCTCTACAGATAAGTTTCATTTAAGTGCGTCCATCTTCCAAGAGCGAATAAGGTTTGAGTGAAAACAGAAACTTATTAAAAATTGTAACTAGCTCTTGGCATTAAGTAACTCGGTTAAAAGTTGATTATGGAAAAATTTTCGTACATGCGATATACCTAAGTGTGCTTGGATCTCCCCTTTCCATTCCTCCTCGGAGAATTTGTTCTATTATCTTTTACTAGTGATGACATTATTGTTTTTATTTACCTGACAAATTGGACAACACCATACCAAATGCTGTTTAATTGCAGGTATATTTGATTCATCTATCAATAATTCTAATTTTGTTATAACTTTTCAATCTACGCATAGGTATACATAATTAAATACTGTATTCATTCTTGATGAACCCTTAGGGATTTGAATGAATGAATTATGAATTAGATAAATTATGAATAACACAAATCAATTAATCGAAGTTGAGGTAATTAATTGAGATGATGGCTAGGTCTATTTGTGCGTCTACTTTAGCCGCCCATATATTTTTACTTCGATTCGTTCAGATTTTTTCCAAGAGATGAGATTGTTTATTTTGTGGTTGATGATTGGCACCATCGATAGAAAATTGCAAAGTCCAAACGTCCAAGCCCCTCGGAATTCCATATTAAAGTTTTACTATTCTCTTCTGTTGGATGAGATCTGTTTCCGATGCATTTTCGGTAAATAACAATTTGTGTCATAAAGTATTGTCAAAATTAAATATTTAAACTATTTTCTTTTTACACGTGGGGTAACATTAATAAGAAAAGCATGGAAATTATTTAATATATCACATTTTATTAATAATTTAATGATAAAATAAATATATAAATAAAAGGAATGAATGTTGCAACAGCCACCTAGCAATAAATTCTAAAGACTCGGGCAACAAAAATTCCTAGAAGAGAAGAGGGGGAGAAATACTAATGCATTTTCTTCTTGTTTTCTTGATGCTATCTGAAAGTACAAGAGAAAGAAAATATAAATGAACCATCTTAACTAATGATCTACCATTCAATTTGAAATTAGAATCAAAATACTTCCGTTTTTAAAGCTATTATCTTTAGCTTGCAAATTTTTAATTAGTAGAATTGTTTAAGGCATAAAATCCGTTTGACTAACGTCAGAATAATCTACAATACACCATTGAAGGTTGACATAAATTAACAATAGAATATTTAAAATGCTGAATTTTGATGTAAGTGATCATATGACTTAAAGAAGTACTGCAGAGGCCAAATATACTGCGCACGAAAAAATGTCATCACTTACTCTAGCGTTCAACATCTTAAAACATTTCGATATGATAATTTTACTTCAAATAATAATTTTTTCTGAGTAAATTAGAAAATTGTAAAAATTATTTTGATGACCTTATGCACAATACTATTGAACCAACCGAAGGAGGATGGAATCTTAAATGAGTGTAAGCCTCAGCATAGTTGGGTGCTACTCAACGGATTACTTGTTGTTGTTTTTCAAGCGTCGCTTGCAATTCGCTTAGGATTCTCAAAGGCCACTTTATACTTGTTATCCCCGAGACGGAATCGAAAGTTACCAGAAATCCATAAACGAAACGAGACTTGAATCAGTGGCATTTGTGTTTGCCAGTGTGTGCGCAACCCAGAATACTGACCCCCTCCCCCCGCTAAACAACCTTCAAGGTGTTCATTTAAGCCTAGATTTGTTATACGGCGGTATTTATATTATTCAGATGCCATTTGTTGAGCAATGTTTAATAAGCAAACCATTTATTTCGTTGTAATCGATGCTCTGTTTTTGTAATAGGTACCTATGCCGTTTAATTTAATTGGTGATCTTCCCCCACCTGCTCGGCTACAGCAGTGTGACTTGCGGTTACCGCATGACGGAGCGTTTCTTGAAGCTTGTGCGAGATCGAGGCAAAAACACGGGACGATGATTTGACACGGGAGTAGGAATACGGGTGTTCATGTGAAGTTAAAGCAAGGGTTTGCACACGATGCTTTTAAAGACAAATCAGCGTTTTACTGTTTGACCTGCAAGCCAAAAGTATTTCGAATTGTTGTCAGTATTTCTTCTAAATATTTTGAACTATACCCCAGGTATTTTATCTCATTTTGTAATTAATTTTGAAACATGTCGATCGTCTATTTCAGCAACATTAAATTGAAGATTGACTTTGTCATATGTTAATTATTAGAAAACGTAAATTCACATTATCTTTATTCGTGATGAAGTCTTGACGAAAATCCTATCATCCTTAAATGTAAATTAAAAGTTTGAAAAAGTCCTAATGATATCTGAGAGATTTAACGTTGTTCAAAATTTCCCACGCATAATGTGAAAGCATATCAAATCCCAAAAACTTTGCAATTCTAAGGGATGTTATTGCTATTAATATATTAGATTACAAGTGGACTGTGTGATCCGGTGGTAGCACTACTAGTTTTTCATTCAAAATCAGCATACACAAAATAATACAACATCAGCTCAGGAAATGAAAATACACTGTATTAAAAAAACAACACTAGGCCAAGATGATGACATATCATACTGATTTTTCATTACCATACTAGTTTTGTTATATTGAATGGGTTTCCAAAATGTTTGGGTGCATAAAACGTTTATAAATGGATTAATTGCCAACATCCATGAATAAAAACCAGACATTCCATGTTCCAACTTAAAACCCTTCAAAAAGTCTAATGGATAATGTGACTCGGACTTCATCCGAATTAACGCTGATCTAAAGAAGAAAAATTGTAAGATTTCAATGAAATTATGGGAAAAAAAATATGAGAACTAACGAGTAAAACAAAGGAAATCGTTAGCATTACAGATGAATATGTTAATTGTAGAGTAAGGACACAAGGAAAAAATATACGGTTGGTCAATGAATTCAAATACTTTGGGACAGTAATGAAAAATGATACTATAAGCAGGAGAGAATAAAGGAAGAGAGCATCAATCACAAAGGGGCTTTCAACAGGAAAAAAAGCTTTTTACAGCAAAAAATATTAACGTAGACACAAGGAAGGAGTTAATATCATATTTTGTGTGGAGATCTTTATAGAGGTGCGAAACCAGGACCAAAGAAAAGGTAGAAAGAAGAATATTGAATTTCTTCGAAGTTTGGTGTTATTAAAGAATGTTGGGAATGCATAGGACAGACAGAGTTACAAACAAAGAGTCGTTCGAAATAGTGAGGGAGGAGGATGGGGCATTAATGAAGGCAAAGTAAAAAGAAGAGCAGAGCTAGTCGGACATAAACGGAGGCATGAGGGAGAAATGGCTTAGGGCTTAGGGGGGGTACGATATAGAGGGAAGTCAAGGCTACAATATATGGCACAAGTGAGGTAATGTGGAGAAAAAACATCTTACGACTTAGTAACGAGGAAGCGTAGAAAATTGAAGAGTGGATGTTTATCTATCAAGCCAATCTAACTATTGCCTACACCAAGGAGGCGGGAGTTGAATTTTCTTACGCACAGATAACACGGTTTCTAAATGATTGGCTGCTGCGAAATACAGCTGGATTCTCTCATTCCCATCATCCTAAAATCGGGTAATCAAAAAAGGATTCAGCCACTGTATTATCTGTCTTAAAAAAGCTCTTGGCTGAGTACAATAAGGGATAATGATGCATAAACTGCAAAAATGTGGAATTGGTGCTAAATTAGAAATATTTTTGGCAATTGTAACTAATTCGTATAGAGGTAACTAAGAGCACGGAGATTGCATTTACGGCTCAATCTAGTAAAAAATAGTATTCTTATGAATTAAGCTCTGATATTGAGTGATTAATCGGGCCACAAAATGTTTTGTAAGTCGCGCATTTTGAAGTAAAATAGGAAATCGTACAAATCCATATAGGCAGTGCTTTTTCCCATAAAAAGTTCGTGGTCACAACAGTAGAACAATATAAGTACACCCCTTCGAACTACTTAAAAATAAAATCGTACATAACTGTGTTCTAAATTTCATAATGAAAGCGGAAGTTTCCCTTATGTATTGGTGCCTAACACCATGTCTTGTACCCCCCAAGTTGGCTAGCATAGAACGGTGTAGGTTATACAGGGGCACTAAACATGATTTGTGAAAGAAATTACTGTTTCTAACCATTATTTTACACCTTTTTTCGAGATATTTCCATGCATGGCATTGACAAATTTTTAGTGTGACGAATTTATACATGCTGGAGCGTCCTAGTTCTCTCTAATCATCGAAGATAAGAAACTATCCATAAGTTTCAATTCGCTGATACTGTGTTCAAATGCCTGTATTGCTTGAATATAGGCATCTCGAGGGCTCTTAATCTGCGAAGGGCATTCACTTATTTCTCAAGGTTTCTGTTCTCTGCTCTTCCTTTTCGAGTAATACTTGGTTGGCATCAACTCTCTAGCAATAAAACCAAAGATCCAATATAAGAATCGGTGTTGGAGATTGATATTTGTTCAATCGCAGAATGTTACCCTGGAATAATATATTATTTGAAAAGTAACGGAATTGTCCAGAACTGGACCGAAAAAAATCTCGCAATGGTTTTGAAGCCAAACGAATGTAAAATTATGGTGAGCGAGGACCCAAAACCAAAATTCTTTTTGTTTCCAGCCAAACGTTGAAGCGAAGATGAGAGGAGGATTGAG
Organism: Calopteryx splendens; assembly: GCA_002093875.1. Taxonomy (NCBI): domain Eukaryota; kingdom Metazoa; phylum Arthropoda; class Insecta; order Odonata; family Calopterygidae; genus Calopteryx; species Calopteryx splendens. The sequence goes on from LYUA01000745.1 coordinate 607,347, forward strand.
TTGGTCACCGTTGTTGCTTTTCGGAAAGATCGTGAGGTTCAATTTTCGTGGGCGCTTTAGTGGGATCAATGAATCGTGCATTAAAAATGGCCATGAAGACGTGTAAAAGGAAATTGGGTAAGACAAGCGGAAAAGGGCTAGGAGAGTTATGAAACGTCTTATGCACGTAAATTTATCAAACTGATATCAAATTATGGATTTAAAATTATGGTGAGCTATAATTCGTTGTTACTATAGCATACTAAAAAGCTGTGCAGTTCAAACGTTAAATCTTCTGCTGAAAGTTTCGTATAAAGAGAGACATTGGCCATTGATCTTTAAATACTTCAAAAACTTCAAAAAAAATAAATGTTTCATCGATTGCCATTATCGATAAAAAGGAAATGGAGATTGAATTGGAGATAAATACGAATTGGGAAAAACATTATAACCTGAATTACTTCGTTTTGTTATTTTATTTAATTTTCCCTCTCCTATTTTGCGGAAGGGAGGCTACATTTATACTTCAATTTGCTAGTATTAGTGAGTTTTTAATGTCTGATCTCTTCGGTTCTATTTCTTCTTAAATACTTCGTTATTCTGCATATGACAAACGAATTTGAATAACTAATATGAAATGATAAGGGAATAATAACTACCCCACTTTCTTCAAAACAAAAGTTGGCTTAGGGGTAGGAGGATACTCACTCATCTGACAAGCTCAAAGAAGTGTGGGGTACGCACCTTCGGGGCGGAAAGTGGGCATTAATCTTCATGTAACGCCCTGCTGTTTCGCTGAAAGATCTGCCATTCATTGAATCGTACGCTCTATTCGGGATCCCTCGCAAATCATCCGGCCGGAACCAGTATCAGGTTTTTGCGAATGACCGAACTGAATCAGTCGGCGGGTGAGCTCACCCGCTCGAGAGTCTTCCGGGCGAATCCTGTAACTTAACTCTAGGAAGTCCTCCAGCTTACCAGCTTAGTCAACTCATGGGAAGAGGTTGACAAGGGGAAGGGTGGGTTCCTTAAGCCAGAGATTTCATTAGTTAGCCGAGATACCTCTGGTGCCCCTAGGCTAAGGGACCGACGCTCAAGTCTCGACCACGACAGGGAGAATTTATGCATATGCCAACGGTCCTTTCTCATGGTAAATACTTATCAGGGCCTCAGCCACCAACTTCGTCCAATAGGGGAGATACGATTGCTTCCCCTGAGTCATTACACCGTGCAGCTTTTTTGAGGGTTTTCCGCCCCGGAAAAAGCTGTATGATGGTATGGTTTTCATTTTGTCGTGTATTTTTTGCAATTTGTTTTGCCAGCCGTTCCCGGCAGGCAAGCTGTCCACCTCGCATACTCATTCTCCATTTCATACTTCTTTTTCAATATTCTATTTACAGTAATTTAGAAACATTTTCATACATTATCGTTTTCCCAAGCTAATTTATTATCTTGGAGGCAGTTGTTATTTAGGTCATATTTTTCAACGATGAATATTTTCCATTGGGGAATCACATACCTACCATGAGGTTTCCTCAACTTTGCATGTTTGACACGTATCACTTTGAATTCATACGTATAGTTTTTCCCGGAAGTTTCCATGCCCACTTAGGACCTGAGTAACATAGTGATTTGGTTCAGTACTTGTATTGTTAATTATATCTTTCACATTCGGAAGGAATTCATACGTTTCTCTTCCTTTGAGTGAGTTACTCCATCTTTTTTTCAGCCAAGGTGCTTTCTTTGATTTGTTTGATATTCTTTTCCACTTTTCCATTGTTAAGTGAATCTTCATAGAGACTTACCCTCTGTTTTATTTGTAAATCTAGTGGCATTTCGCCTGCGATTACGCACAAGGAGTCCGTAGGGACAGTCCTGTAGGGTTTTATTTAGAGGATTAGCCAACTCTTAGGCCTCTATTTATGGTATCTTAGCTCTGTTCCATTACATCGTACTGGATGCGTTCCCAAAGGCATCCGCCAGATTTGGACACGAGACCATTTTATCGGAATCTAGGAGCTCTTCTCACTATACTACCCCGCCACAGTAAGCATTAAATTGAATTATAAATTTCATAAATTTTTGGAAATTAGCATTAAATCCTTAACTAGATGGAAGCAATCAGCGGCGAGTCTTAGACACGACTCCTGCTCTGCAATTTGCTCTAGTTTATTAGCTGCAGCATTGCGACTGATTCATTATGCATTTTGAAGTTTCCGATTCCATTCGCCCTGTTTTGAACCAAAGTTTCCTCTCACTCCTACTGAAATCATAGCCGGTGAATAAACGCGTCACGTACGCCAGAGCGGCCATTATTTCCGCTCGCTCTTAATCGCTTGCCAGAATTCCTTCCCTTGCATTACGCTTATTTCCGTGCCTCTTCGCATCTCGGCCCCTCCGTTTTGCAGCCTCCCACCGCCGGCCGCGCCGTGGCGGTGGGAGGAGGCGCGCCGTCTAGAACGCGCTATGCCGTGGACATTGTGCCTTTTTGGGGCACTGGCAACTGTGCTTAGCTATTCAACCTCTATGGTGTATCCATGCATGTAAAAAAATCCTCTGATTTAATTCATCTTGAAAACGCGAGATGTGTAGTCAAATATTTATCACTGATGCGTCTCTCCATAAATTCTGTTCCTAGTGTATCATATAATTCGCATCTAAGTCAAAGCCTTTCAAGAGTGTATGTAAATAAAAATATTCTTGAGTACTAGATGTTTTATAGAAATATTGCCTGTCATTAATTCCCAATATTTTGCAGGATTTATCTTAACTGATTATTTTTGGCTTTAAGTTTTCCTTTTTTTCATTCGCTAAATAAATAGCCATCATGATGTTCACATTTCTTCTTATCTTATGGTCACAAAATATCTTCACCAAAATAATTGTGATTAATTGTTAACTATGTCTCCTCATTGTGTGAATTAAGCAAGAGTAGGTATTATTCCAGAAGCCTAAATAAAAAAAATGTTTTAGTTATAGGATTGAAGAAATATCTTAGACCTTAAAATCGGCACGGACGCATTATAAGGAAATTTTCATGACAGCTGTGTAAGATTAATTTACCTACTATTAACATTCAATTAATTTGGGCATAAAAGGGCAGTTTCTTTACTATTTATACATAGTCCATAGTAGTTACCCGCGAAATTTATTACGATGATTGGTCGTTTGAACACACATACAGTCCTAATGCTCACGACTGAGAAACATTTAACAAATACCCAGCGTCTAATATAAAATATGGGGACTCCAAATAGTATTAATCGTGGGTGTAATGGTGTATCTGTCACCGTGGAGTCGGAATAAAATAATTCCATTAGGCCCCAAATATAATCACCTTTCTAGTCACCCGGTCATCTGGTGCCGTCGGCAGAGACCACGGCATCCCTCTCCGGCAGGTAGCTGCTGTAGGCCATGTCATGGGCCCCCGCATCCGGCTCGTAGCTCCTTCGCCGGTATCCCCCGCCGCCGCCTCCGCCGCCGTGCCCGTGTCCTCCGCTGTGGATCTCCTCGTGCGAGTGGGAGTGTGCGTGCGAGTAGACCGGCTTCTGCACGATCTCGTAGGTGACGGATCCTCCGCCGCCCTTGGAGGAGAGGGACTTGATGCCCACGATGGCCGAGAGCAGGAGGGAGAGCAGGCCCACGATCAGGGCTTTGCCGGCCAAGAGGGCCAGGCCGCCCATCGCGATCGCCCCCACCGTTGCCTTGGACATGATCATCATGGCCCCCAGCATGCCCAGGCCGCCCTTCTTGCCGCCCCCGAAGCCACCGCCGCCCCCCTTGCGCCCTGCAAAACCAAGCCTCCGGCTTAAACTCACGCTCTACGAGGACAATGGCGCTCTCTGGATCAAAGATCAGTCAACAAACCGGATAGTGCTCTAATGCGTGTTTCTCGCGTGGACGGTATTAGGACGACGGGATTTCAGGGAGTGTTTACGATGCTCATGATTTACATCGTGGTTGCGTTGGTGAAAAATAAATATTTAATGAAGGCAATTTATAGTAAAAATTAAATACAGATGAGAACAAAGTACTTGCATTTGTAGATTGTAGGGCAAATAAGGGTGAGGATCACTCGCATATTGAAGGTTGCGATATAGCTCTTGCGTAAATTTCAAGCGGATTTATGTATTAAACAAGGTAAACTTACTATAACAAACGATATAATACTGCGGTTGGTTGGATAATAATATTTTTATCAGAGAATAAACTGTACAACGAACATGTAAAAATTCCATTTACCTCGAACGATGAGGGAGTCTAAGTCGCCGAGGGGATGGATATTCGTTGGTTTGGGTAGCTGAAGTTTACACGTGCGTGGGCGTGTGCCCCTCACAGATTTATAATCACTGCCCACAGTATTCTACTACCACTATTTTGCCAGCCTCGGTGGTGGCGGTGTAACATTCTCGCATGCCAATCTAGAGGTTCGAGTGGTGGGTATTCATCCACCACGCAGGGCATGGATGTGTGCGCCCGTCTTTGTTATAGATTAAAACACATGTAGTTGGGGTCACCTGTGTGTGTTGATTAAATTATTACTCTTACTATTGGCACATTTTAAGCTTTAATGATGCTGTGCTTGTAAAACTGGTAGTTTGAATGGTAGTTAGATAAACTTGGTAGTTTGTATCATATTCGAATAATTTTTTCTGCTTCTGTCTTACCTTTTAGTAATTACTACATACTGAGGTTCTGGTGCCATATAACATCCATTCTGGTGCCATATAACCTCATGCTACACTCACTAGCGATAATTTATAGGTTTTCATCCTATTTAGATAGAAAATATACTATGTGAATATTGTGGTGATTATTGAAAATTGCAAAAATGTTTTTTTGCGAAATTGCGAAATAGCTAGCGATATTGACAAAAACGTGGTTACATTTATAGGATTAATTTTTGTGCCATTTCTGACAGTCAAGGGAGGAGATTGCTTAGAAGAAAACGAAAGCTGAAGTCGTACACAACTTCTTTAATAATTCTTATAAATTATGGCATTATAATATAATGCATAATGTGTTCATTAAAATAATTAAATAATAGTGTGTGATATATGCTGGTTCATCAAACGTTGGGAAAATATTCAGATGAAAAATTTAAGAAGAGGTGTAATTTCGCGTTGGCTGTTTGGACACCACCGTGAATATGCTTCAAGTATTTTGGAACCCTGTGCTGAAGGACCTAATTTCGGAATTAAACAGGGTACAGAGAAGAGTTACTCGTTTCGTGATGAATCGTTATGAACGAACATGGAGGGTCACATTGTTATTGGATGGCTTGGGTTGGGAGCCACTGGAAGTACGGAGATTGCATGCACGAGTTAAAATGTTAGATAATTAAAATATTTGTTAGAAAAATGTAAATTGTACGAGTTTATCGTTGACACTCGTAGAATAACTTCAGGCCCCATTGCATTATTAGGCGAGTCCACAGCGAGAAGTGAATGCCTTGCAGACCAATATAAGGAATTTATTTTCTCTCACAATTCGTGACCAAAGCAGAAGGAAACACGTGCGTTTCCCACTTCATTGAGACGTGAGCGCTATTTCTCTTCGATTATTCAGTCGCCCAATCACCTATTCGGGACTCGAATACAGTTAAATGGTCGGCACTATGTGGTCCATTCCTTTCTTTCTACCTCTTCTAAGACTTTTTCGGTTATAATAAAGTAGATCAGACAAAGGAATCAGCTCTGTGGGTAGGTGAAGGGAGGACTGCGCTTCATTGAGCATGCACCGCAACGAAAAACTTAACCTACCTAACCGAAAAGAAGAAACCTACTGTTCAAAGGAAATGGTCCGGAAGAGATTACCCAAGTAACGCAAAAAAACGATGGCAGCATCCGCTGGTCTAAGCTACAGGCGTAGCGACTTTAATTAGCAAAGCGCGGGTGGTTTTGAATTATTTTTTAAAGATACATATATTATACTACAAATAACTTTATAAATACCTGGTAGTTGATTTAATCGTAGTTCGAACGATTAAACAAATCACCGAGTAGATATAAAGTTGGTAATTTAATCGTAGGGACTGCGAGTTAATAAAGGACGACCTCGATTGTTAGTAGTATTCTATTTATCTTTATTTTATTCATGTGAATAAATTGAATTTTTGGAGTCATAAAATGTTACATATACTTTTGCATCATTCAATGATTGGGATTGTATAACTTCCGATTTGGTTCATACTGCACTGCTATTGAAAGGAACGACTTAATTTAAAAGGGAAGGAAGAATGATCAGTGTAACTTCAAGCGAATGATCGCTGATGCATTTACATATGCGAAAAATTCACAGTGAAA
>LYUA01000746.1:29745-42097 GCA_002093875.1 Calopteryx splendens
CGCCCGAGAAGCAAAAGCCGATATATCGGCTCGTGGCACTAAGAGGGTTAAATGCTTGATGTTTCTTTTAATGGGAAACCTTTTATTTCAGAATGAAAGTGTTTTTTATAAAGTTTTTACATAAAATTTGTGTTAATTCTTAGATCCTGTTTAAAGAAGGCTTCTTAAAAACAGTTCAAGTTGTCCAAATCTGTTATTGGTAGAATGAGTACATTTCCTCAGAAAATTAAAAATGCAAACCTCAACCCACACTTTCCCATGGAATTTTTGAGAACACAGTCCTTTTATACTTCAGAGTTTATTCCTCCTTTTATATATTCTTGTGTAAAAAAATATGAAGCATCATAGGTAAAAACTTATGTCACTTAGAATTTGAATTGGTATCAATTAAAGTTTTACTTAGTTGATTAACTTCAAAAACCAGTTTGCCCTTGGAAATCAATTTTATTGTGCATATGAATTCGCAGTTTTTAAGAAATTGGGAGTTGTATTTCTTGGATTTGTTCACAAGGTTTATTTAAATAAGTTGTCTTAGAATTGCTACTTAAACTACTTTAATTTGCACTATATTAACTTTACTTTTTATGTTTCTACTTTGCTTCTTCAGTGTTGAGTACCTGCTTGAGATATACTGTACCTGGAACGTTGGGTGAAGAAAAGAGTAATGGTGTGTGCACTGACATCGTCATAAAAGTCTACGACTTCTGTATGTGAACAAGCTTGTGTCTGTGTGATCTAAAAGCTTACACATACCTGTATAATACTATTAGACTACGTCATACCTAGTGCCAATAAGACTATTTGTTTACCTCCGTCATTGTCACAACCCAATCAAATGGGGTGTAGCCCCCACTGTGTACTGAGTACCGGATCGTTTTGAATGAAAAGTCTGAAGCTACTTCTGCCATGTCTCAATAATTTGAAGAGTTTTACCAGTGGATGCTGCTTTTATACTATATGGTGTTCTCATACTCTGTTGTCTTGCCTCAAAAACCTGCAGAGGGAATAAACTGCTGCTTTACATCTTCAAAACTTAAAGTGCTAATAGAAGATTAATGATGGAATTGGCAGTGAATCAGAAGAAAGTGAAGTGCATTTTGAGAAAATATTGTAAAGAATTGAAGACTAGAAGAAGCACTAACATCTTGCTTTTAATAAGATGTCATGCAGGCTGTCCTTCCTGAAACTCAGTGACGTAATGGATTATTAGCATGGAAACTCAATATGGTATAGGGTAATAACTTGTTTTTAAGTTTAAATGAGTGGTGGTTTCTTTTCTTAGACTTAAAGCATTTTACCTTGAGAGCCATAGATATATTGATATATGGCATTAAATAAATATTGTGACAATTATGATTAGTCAATTATCTCAGGTTTGAGTGGGTTAATGTATTCATGTCGTTGCCTACATATTTTTCATCCAGGATTCTTTCTCGAGCACGTATCTGTTGAGTTAAATGGTTTCCATGTTTCTTTTAATAATTGGCTTCAATTTCTACCTTTTTTTTACTTAAGGTTTTTTAAGTCATGAGGGCATTTGGGTAGTCCTCTTTTGACAGTTTTACCTGGGCATTGATTACTTAGTGTGATCGTATGATGCCTCTACATTTTATTGCTAAATTTAATTTTGTCATCCTGTTCCCAGTCTACATAATGCCATTGAGATGGAAGTATTAATGCATTTGTTTTCATTGTCAGATTCAGTGTTTTAATGTGTGTGTCACCAATGTATATTTCTTCATGACTTGTAAATGGCACCTGTGTATAATAAAAAAAGTAACCACATCAGCAGCAGTTGGTACAGATAATATACATGAACTTTGACTAAGGTTGCTGATAATGTGTCTCTTTTTTGTGGCTACAGCAACCAGCATTCGGGAAGAAAATGCTTTTTAAGGTTTATGAAATCTGTTCTCAGAAAAACTAACTAGCTGCTGGTGTCTAAATAATGGTTTCACTTTTAGGGTATCCTTAGCAAGAACTCAACCTCCATACCTTTCTTTGTTTCTTGGCAATATTAAGAAAATAACTAAGACTGATAATTAGTACAGTTTGCTCAATGGCCTCTAATCCTGCGGTGATACCTTTCATCCTATTGTGCCCTGTGTGCGCACCTCAACAATACAAGTGACTGCGATTTCCTTCTTCCCATAAAGCCCCTCTCTCATGCAATGACTGAGGGTGCTAGCATGCTCTTCCCTGAATCCTGTTCCTTTTTTTTCTCCAGTGCATGAAATTTAAATATTTGTTATATCTGTAAATATTGACAGAGTTATGTGTAAAATGAGTAATTTTTGATATGGGTGATACCTCCATTATCCCTATAAATGGTGTGTATATCTGGGAAATAAGGTTTCTCCCAATCTAAAATTCTCATTTGTGTGTTTATAGTCTGGCAGCTAATTATCGGCATTAGCATTGCTACTATTATTGTGAATGCTCCTCAGTTATTTCCTTATCTACTCATTTATCTTTGTAAAATGTCTTTTACTATTTAATTTCTAATACAACTATACCAAAAATACCAATTTAGAAAAATATTCAAATTTGACAACTCCAAGTATACATTGGCTACTATGAATAAATTATTTCACTAATAGAATTTAACAATGATTGAAAATCTATTTATTTGTTAATTAATTTCATTTGCATTTACTTGTGAATCAAAACTAATTGAGCATTTTTTTTTTAATTTTCATGAGTTAGATATTACCATTATGTAAATTAGGTATTTACCTTATCAATTTGTTGAATGTTTCTTGTGTTTTGGCCTCTAGAGAAGCCAGGCATTTTAATCTACGTTTGAATGTTATTTGTCATTTAATCTTTTGTGAATATTAGATCCAAGAATCTCGGTCAGTACATACATTTATTTTTCAGTCCACTAATTTTCTTAAATAATCCTTTTAAAGGTGACATCTCTTCATTGCTGGTTGTCAGTGGTGACATAACATCTTTTAATTCTCAAGACTTTGTATCCTCATACAAAATATTTAATTACTCAGCAAACATGTTTTACCTGTACTTTATTGGTATATAGCATCTTTATAATGTATGAAGCTGTAAATTTGAGTTTTATTGCAGTAATTGGTATTTTTCAAAAATCGAATTTTCATTCTTTTAATAACTGTTACTGGAAATGTAAATCATAGAAAATGGTTGTCTAATATATTAAGGTTTTATATTAATTATTGTGATGTGCTTTTGAAGGTATTTTTTAACTATCATTTTGTAGGCATTTCATATATCAATTATTGTCATTAAAAAATCATCGAATTGATCAAATTTCCTAATGATTTTCATCGTATTTAATTTGGTGAGCATTGTTTTCATTTGATCTTTTTTGATGCTAATAAAATAATTCTTCCTTTTGTATTATTGATGCTAAAATCAACTATCTTTATTAAATTAATTGTATCTGAAAGTTCTCACTGTGTCTGATTATTGAGTAAAATCATTGGTATAGTGATATGCTAAGCTATCTGCAGTTGAACCATAATATAATGAATAGTCACTAACCATGATGTGATGCCATTCCCTCAGATTTCTTGGGCCTGCTCTTGTAGTTCCTTTTGTACGTTACTTCTGACCTTTGACTTAACTGTGAATAATTTTGTGAGTCACTGCTGATGAGCTATCTTCACTCTCTTAGATGCTATAGCCATTGATTCATCAATGCTTAAAATGAGTATAATTTTTTATAATTCATACAAGGTTCTTGCCTAATTTAGACATGACATTTGTAATTGCCAATTGCACCTAAATTGTAATTTTAGTTCTATTTTTATTATTGTACATGCATTGGTATTTGAAGGCCTTATGCTCAGACTGTATCTATTATTTACATACTGATAAACATTTCAGCTATAGTCATATTTTGAAATTATAAGGAAATACTGGTAGCTTTTGAAAGAAGCATTAGTACATTTTATGATTGAATCATGGAATTTTTTTAAGTGGCAAGTTGTATTGTTACAACTCTGACAGTGGGATTTTTTCTATAAATAACTTTTCAATTAATACCATTAAAGCCAAAACTAAAAGTATCCAAGGAAATGTAATTTTCTTAATATATGCATCAACACCAATTACTTTATAGAAGGTTCAGTAAATGGCATTTTGTGATATGTGAAAACCCAATGGCCTGCAAAACAGAATTTTAGATGTGGCCTACATTAAAAATGGAAATATGTGGACTAGATCAAAATATATAAAAGTTTCTTGGTGTAGAAATATTTAAATTCCAAATAAAGATATCACTTAATGATGATTTTTGATTACCTACAGACTCAAATTGACCTCGTGTGAAATTTAGATGTTAGTTACTGGTAAGTTGAAATTGAATAGTTACTGAATTGCATTTGTATCCACTTAAGTTATTGCTGGTGGTAGATACCTCAACTTATTTTTAATTCCTTTTTGGAAAAGCTAGTTGGTAAATGTTGGGAGAAATCTTGTTTGCTTTTAGGAAAAATGCCTAATCAATTTTCAGTAAATTTTCATATAATTATTGTTTTATTTTTGATATTGAAATGGATTTGTAATTTTACAATATATTCCCAAGTAACAATGTGAGGAAATATGTATCCTGTCTCTAAATTGCAATACACGTGTGTAATTTTGATGAATTTGTGTAGAATAATTGTAAATATAAAATGCTATTAGTATATTTTAAAAAATTTGTTTCATTGGATTTTGAATGAGGTATAGTTATTAGGATATCATCCTATGACTTTTTTATGCATTAACCATTCACAAATTGAACCAGTTAACAAATTTTTGTATCCCTATATCTAATACTTGGTATGCAAAAAGCCATATTTCTAAAATATCTCCAGAAAATAAAACAATTTGAATTAAGTTTTATGCAACTGAGATGCACCCTAAGCAGGTTTGGGTAACACTAAACCCATCCACTCACTTGAAGCAAGGTCTATGTGATATATTTGTAACATTTTGAAATAACCTTGTGGAACAACTATGAATGGTTTGTGATTCTGGTCAGTAAAGGCGTTTTATGAGGAATTATGTCATGGAGTCTTCGATATTGAGTTTTGTCACCAGGTCTGATGTGACACCCAAGTTACCTACTAATATAGATCATCAAGTGTAAAGTACATCCTTCTGTTGATAAATTTTTTAGGTAAATGGGTCAGTATATAATTAATAACTCAGTGAACTATTTTGCACAATTTTATGCTAGCTTATTCCCATTAAAATAATAGGTGAAAAACATGCAACAGGTATATGTGTGGGTGTGAATATGCACAATCACTAACAAAATTTTCAGCAGTTTCTTTTGCCTTAAAACAACCAGTCAACAATTCCAACATCATCGCCACAAACTAATAAAAGCTCAACTCTTATGGCCCTCGACACCACAGAGTACATAAACGAGGCCACCAGACAGCTTTCCAACACTTATTCATGCACAACCATTCCTGCTGTTCCAAACCTGTTAGACAAATCATTTCCAATCTTAATGACTAAGGTCTCCCTGAAAGTCCATCCAACTTATCTCCTCTCTTCCCTCGGTCTTACAAAAATTCATAAACCTAATTATCATGGCTGATGCATAGTTTCTTTCCACAATTCCTCAACAACGTATTTCCTCTGGTGCTTGCTAAAACCTTCAACCCCTTGTCCAATCACTACCCTCATCCATTAAAGACACCATTTCCAAGATATACTTAATATCCTTCCCCCAGAATTCTGGCCATTATAGATGAGACATCACTTCGCATATGAACTCCCCATGATGAAGAAGGCCTCTCCTCCCTCAGGCATTTTACAAACACACTTAACACATGTATTTTACTCCCTTGATAAATATCCTACCACACAATTCCCTATCACATTTCCTTTCCAGGCTTACCCACTTCATCCTCATGCATAATTCATCCACATGCAACAAAAGCCACTACCACAAGTTAAAGGTTGCACCATGAGAAGTAGGTTTAGTCCCTGTTATGGCAACTTTGGTCTCTTCAAACAAAAAATGTTCCCCTGTCATATTCTGAAACCCTTGCTTTGATGCTTGGGCTAAGATATATAGATAATATGTTCCTCCTTTGGCAACATGGTGTCAAAACCCTTAACACTTTCATTTCTTCCCGTAGGACCACACTGCTTCACCTCCATTTCACAATGCAAAAATTATTCGTCTGAACTGGGACTCGAACCAGGATCCCTCAATTTCTAGTCACGAGCTTTGGCCCGTTAGCTACTCGGGTGTCCTCGTACGCAATAAATATTTAGGAGGACGCCTTAGTAGCTTAACTGGGTAAAGCACTAGGCCAGAAATTGAGAAATCCAGGTTGGAGTCCTGGTTCATATCTTTCCAGACTTAATGCCTCTTTCAGTCTGATATGGATACCCAAACTCCCTCTTCCACAAAAATTTTGTTAAACACAATGCATCTCCAAAACTGTCAAAATGCAACTCAGTAACATTTAAACTTACCGCCAATTTCTCAGATAAGAAACTTGATTTAGATTGCAGACTAAGACTTGCTAGAGCACCACCAATCCTGAAATCTTTCCAGAGTGGACAATTTCCAAAACCTCCCCCATGCTTTTTTCTCTTCCTCAAATTTCTCCCATCCTTCACAATATTTTCCTGCACGTCAGGTGCCATCATTTATTATCTAAAATGCAAAATCAACCCAGGTTATTTAAGAATAAATAACCACTAAGCATCATGTAATCCATTCTACCCATTCAACTCCCTCCCAGTTCACAGACACACTGCTACCCATAACCTCGGCTCTCACAAATGGTGCAATATATCAGTTATTTCCTCTCTCCCTTCGAAAATCACACTAATTAAAAGCAATACCAGGCATACATAGGGCTATTTAAATCCTTGCAGCCACCCAGACTGTACATTTATGATTGACAATGTTCCCCTCCCTCACCAACATTATCTTTTAACTTGCTCCCCCCTCTCTATATCCTTCTTCCACCCACCCATCCCTTATTACCCCTCTCCATCTGTCAGTTATACTTTCACACACCAATGAAGGTGGCTGGGACCACGGACAAATTTTAAGCCACATTCCACAGAACAAGCATGAGTTGGATATAAGATAAAGTAGGTAGCATAAAAGTAATATCAGAATGAAAATGGGTCAATTTTAAATGCATTAGCTTTAATTGGAGTAAAATATAAGTCAATGTGTGTGAAACTCTTACATAGTTGGCGGAACATGTACACATACCATTTTTTTCTGTACTTATATGTATTGTAGCATCTCAGATTTAGGGAAAGTTTTATAATCTGAATCCAGTATTTGTGATGATTATTCATTTCTATTTCAATTAATACTGTAAATAGAGCAAGGGCAGACAGTAAATATAGGGCAGATGAGCAATAATTCTTATAGTTATCCAACCAAATAAGAGTAATTTTTAGTCTTCAGATGGCTTTCCACTTAAACTAAGACAATACATAATCCCATATGTATGCATACAGTCAATATTTTTATTGCCATTGCTCCATTACAAGGGTCCCTTTATTAATACAGCTACCAAGTATTTCACAATTGATGAACTTGCATCCTCCCTTGTTCATCAAGTTCTGTATTTATACTAATCTATTTTAAACTCCTTAAATATGAACTGGAAAGGAATCATTGTCCTTTTCACTAGAAGGGGAAGCTTCCACTTTTCTTGGCTTCTTTATAACAGTGCCTAGCACATACTCTTTTCCATCTGTATGTACAAATATAAACAGTTTTTTTACAAATACTATACATGTTGACCATTTGGAAGCAGCTTTTTGACTTCCCTTTCTGCTCCTAAACTGATGAATGTATTGTAAGAGAATTTTAAAATATCATTTTTATCATAAGAACATTCACACCTCCAATTGCCACTCAATAAAATGCAGCTTCTAACTTGCTCTCCAAAACATTTCATTGGACTTAGCACTATGATCCTCAACATAAGCCTTACCCCTCTATCCACTCACAACATATCTTTCAAAGAAGGAAATGTCTGAGATGGTGCCTTGTTGGCAAAAAATTGCATCTCCCTTGGCCTCTGTACTGGAAGGCATTGCACTCACACACATTGACCCACTCTTCATAATTTTATCGTATCAAATAAATGCCTTCTGTCAAAACATTTGAGGAATATTAAATCTATGAGCAACATATTATGTTTTCATGCGAGTCTGTTCACAAAACAATATATGGATCTAATATTCCCTTAAATAGTCATTTTTAGCTGTTATGTAGCCTGAAATGCATCTACCTTCATGGACATATCCAATGAAAAAAACTTGGCAAACTTGCATTAGCAGTTCCATCTGGTGTTTTCCACCTAATCTTCCATTTGGCACTGCTAAACTCTGCAGTATTAACACTTCCAAAGAGAATATAATCTAATGAATATTATTTTGATATAACATCTCATCCAGCATCATGGGCAAATTCTTATTTTGCTAACCGCATCACCATTATGGTTGAGTGTAAGCACTAAAAATATTTTATTTTTCAATAGGCCTGATCAGTTTACATAATTAAGTCTATTCCTTGTATTTGTATACTAGTGATTCTTCAGTTTCGTTGACTGAACAATATTTGCTTACTGTTTTCATTAAGGGAAATTTTTTGAAAAGGGTTAAGTAAGGAAGGATAAAATGATAAACATCCTTATCCTTTCATCTTGCAATCATGAACAATATGTACATTAATAAATCAGATATAACAATTTTAAAGGGAAAAATAGAAGAGAGATCTGGCATATTCTATTTTGTGTCCTGTGCAATGAGGTTAACAAAGGAAATCATGGTTAATAATTAGGTAAATAACAGTTGATGCCAGTAATTCAAATACTAATGATATTGTAGATACTGTTACCCCAAGTCCAGTTTGAAAAAGTGATGACAATGACTGTAATGTTATCCTTACCAAGCCTGCAATGATTGTGGAATGCTAAAATTATGCACTGACCTGTAGGATTCTTGCAGGCATGGACAAAATATATGGATTTTAAAAGAAATCATTTGGAGGAAATAGAAAAAAATAATGTTTTTATTAACAATTATTTTGAAATGGTAAATCAACCTTGAAATTAATTACTATTATAATTATGCACATAAATAAGTTTTTTAGGAAATATTTTAAATCTATGGTGAATAAATGTGGTGGGCATCATACTAATTCTAGTTTCATTTTTTCTTGAACCCTTTTCATCTAACATCAAAATATTATTTTCAAGACAAAAACTATAGTCATAACTCTTTTAAGTAGACACATAAAGGTTGGCATGAAATTCATTTAGGTAGTATGAAATGTTTGGCATGACCCTCACATTTTGTGTTATGTAATTAGTTTCCTTTGAATCATTACAATGATGGGGCAATTATGGTGAAAATTGAGAGCACAACAAAACTGGTGGCAATACTCGATGCCCAATTCATATTTAACTGTATGATATCCATGTAGAAATCTTGGTTGAAAGAGTGAAAAGCCATGAAAATAGGGAGCATAAGAAGAAAAATTCACTCAAACCACCAGCGCATATAGAATGTAGTTTTGAATATCAAGGCAATATGCATGTATTTTTTCTGAAACTGCAAATCATGCTTGTCAAGAAAGGGAATAAAAGATAATAATCTGTAAAGGTATTGGGAACTGTGTTCACTATTAGCAAATATCACGCTGACAAGTACAGTAACTTTGTATTACCTCAAGAACATTAACTCAAGTTAAGAGTTCAGAAAGTCACTGCCAATATAGCATCTTCTATGACCTCAAATTATCCATCATGTATAGGTGAGCTTGGTTATAGTAGGCACATACATTTGTTTAGGATACCTAGCAGTTTGGAAAAAATATTAGTCAAAAAGTCAATCCTGATGCATTCCTTGCTGAACAATTGGCTGTAGTCACATTAAACATCTATTCTATAATATATTTAAACTGATTCATCCCTCCAATCTATTTCATAAATTAAATAATTACACTAACATGAGCTAGTTCAGATAATTTTATTGAAGATTTTTTTCAATCGATTTAAGTAAGTAAAAAGGCATGTTGATTTGAAATTTATATTTCATTTACTAATGTAGGGACTGTACAATGTAAATATGATCGGGGAAACCAAATCAGGAAAGTTTTCATACATTTAAATAAATGCATACTCCCATACACCCCAATTTATTTATGGTAAATTATCATGAAAACACATTTTTTTAACAAATATAAAATCCATTTCTCAAATAACATTGCTTTGAAGCAGTGTTAGTATATGTTGACTTCAAATAAATATGAGCTCTTGAGTAACAATACAGACATGCTTCTATAAATATACAGTGGATAAAAAGATCAAAGGAACAAGATTTTACTATATGTAATGCATTTAGGAAGAAACCAAATTTTATTGTATACAGTTGAAAAAATATATCCTTGTATTTGAAAAACTCCTATGAAAATTTGGAAGCACCCATTGTCCTATTATTTGTATAAAACATTTGAGTATAAAAAATGCACAAATGGTTGCTGACAGACATGAGATTAATGAGATAGGTGTCACTGGCTTTTTCTATAAAATTTAAGACAAAATTTTTAAGGAAGTAACAATAGTGACACCAATATGTACTTCAATATGAGAGAAAAATGAAATTGAAAAAATTACCCATAATTATTAATTAAGCTTATACATCACTTACTTAGGTATTGTTTGATATGTTTTATAAGGTTAAATACTTTCATCAAGCATGCAATCCACCACACTACTGACAAAATTTTGCAAGTTTAGTACTTCAGTTATGAATATTTGGTCCATAATACACATTTCAAGAATTATTTGCACAAAATTCTAAAATGTTAACATTTAACGCTGATGAATGACAGTAAACAGAAGTGTTACTGGGTTGAAAAATAGTACAAGATTTAATGACATCAAATCTAAAGGAAGAATCTTTATACCTTCTCATAAAGCAAATATTCTACAGTTATTTTACATTAGACAAAATATGTTAGCTTATATTATCAGTCCTTTGTCATTATTCAAGTCTTATTAAGAACCATTACACATTCACAATGGTCTGACTTATTGGCTCGGTTGGGGATTCGGAGTCAGAGCTGCTTGTCGGAAAGGAAGGTATGCCCTGCTGCTGTAAGTCTTTGTGCTGCATAGTATTAGTTTGGGAGGGAACACAAGAACCATTTCCATTCCCATCTGAAGTCATAGGAATCTTCAGCTGGCCTAGCTTTACATCATTATTGTCACAATTCCTAGAATCACCTTCATCATCCTCTAGGCTAGAATAGCTGGCATTAGTGGCATCGGAGTCCTCACTATTTTGCTTCTCTCCACTGATACTTGTAGCATCACTATTATCTTCATAGACACTCACCTCACTGTTGCTATCGCTTTCATCAGCCACTAGAAAGAAAGATGAGATGTTTTTGGTGTAAATATCGCCAATATTAATACTTGAAATCATGATTACTAGTGAAGCCACATTACGGCCAGCCAAAATGTGGCCAGAGGTCAAATTCAATATGGTAACATAATGGCTTGCCACAATTTGGCCATAAGTCATATTCCTCATATTTTGTATCAACTGGGCATATTGAAAAAGAAACGGTTGGGAATGCCACAACTGTAACTTTAATAGAGTTTAATGATCATAATATAATTTAATAATACACCAGCCAATGCAAATGCAAGAGAAAAAATAATTCACCTACACCGGGACACCAGTCCAAGAAAATGATTTTAATCTGTGAAACTCTCCAATTTACCAATGTTGAAAGTTCAGAGAACTACAAAACCAATCATAATTGAAATAATGCTTGTAATGGCACCAAATTTAATCTTATAAACTAACTTTTCTTGCTTATCTGGATAAACACTATCACTAGATTGTAAATATAAAAAATAATAGTTAAAATATCAATGCATATATCATTATAGAAGTAAGCTTTGAGATCTGGGACCCATTCCTCAAAACGAAAAGTCAATGAATAATTTTTAGGTTTTCTAACTTTTCGACTAACTTTTCTAACAGCACATCCATATTTTATGGTAAATGTTATTTAAAATGTTTTACATTATATGTAATGCTGTTTTTTGAGGACTTGTATACTAAATAAAAGTTTTGATAAACTGAGTTCTCATAGTGAAGAAGGGAGGCGTGAGAGTAGAGCTTATGGGGAGAGGGGATGAACTGGGGCACTTGGTGGGCAAGGGAAATTACAAATTGGCACATTTTTAAATGGGAAATTCTTCAAAGGGATTTGAATTATTGACACTCCTATATCATCAAGTTGTAGCATTTTTTCATCAAGAGTAATAATAATAATTTTTATTTGCCCAGTGGATCACAAATACAACAA
>LYUA01000746.1:63614-74783 GCA_002093875.1 Calopteryx splendens
GGGTGGGGGGGGGGCAAAAAAAGCATCATGGTGGCAGGTACAAAGGAGCATCGGGGGTCCACAAATATCGCTGGATAAATTAATGCAATCCCATTGAACCAAATCACCAGAGTTAATGACAATTCTGAACCTGAGAGAATTCAAGCAACATTTACATACATTTAAAATATGCACTTAAACAAAGCTGCATCAAAGTTTTCAACTACCCAACTTTATGCTTGAAAAATTCAAATCAAGTGGAGTTTTATAAATATTGTTTCAAATGGAGGTTTATAGGAGCAAAATGAGTTTCAATTACCCAATATTTCCAATGAACCTACGATATTTGTTAACACATTAATGAATGAAAACATGTAAAGCAGAACCTTTCAAGTTTGTACTTCAGGAGGAATTAAAACATTAAAATGATACAAAGATGAATCCTATACCCAAAAAAATTGTAATGTTAATATATTGATATTTCGGCCAAGAGAGTTCTTACTTGACTTTGGGCTGTATATCACACTGTGCTCTTCCCGAGTCAAACCTTTACGCACAAATCTCCCTGATGATAGCCAACTTTGTTGGCCGAAATATCGATAAAGGAGCATTAATTTTTTTTAAATTATATAACTTACCAATATCATTCCAGATGTTTTTGAAAATACTATTTTCCCAGGTTTATCTAGAAGAGAAGTATCTTTGCCATCAAAGAGGTGTGCATCCAACAGTTTCACTTGTGTTCCATGCCAAGAAGTTGCCAGATGAAAGACACCAAACAGGGCCCGCCAAAGATTATACAATGATTCAGCATTTGTTTCTTGCCATTTAACAAGTCCCAGGGATGGTTTAATCTTGGGAGCTGAAATTTACAATCTATATAGTACATCTCATAAGAGAGGTTAGGGTCTGGAATTTACAAGCTTAAAAAACATCTTATATTGAGAGCAGTCATTTACTATTCACATAAAAAGTAAGAATAAAAAGAAATTATAAATATTTATAAGACCTATTAAGCTATTATAAAGTGATTGTTTTCTTTCTGCTTCAACTAAAATTTATATTTTTACATTCTAGAATCCACCTGGTACAAGACTGGCTAAGCATACTCAACACAAATTGACAATGAAATGCTAAAATATTTTTTTCATAGCCACCACTTCATAATTACCTATGCTATAACCACTTCAATAAAAGCATTGACTTCATTCTAATTAATAAAATTTCCAAACCCTTTTCCAGCTATCTTGGCAATAATATATGCTTTCAAAATCCAACACTTTAGTCTCCTCTTCCTCTGAATTTCAATAATGAAAATATCAAGTTTCCACTCTTTAAAGTGATGATATCTAATCACCAGACTTAAAGAGGTTGATGCAACTCTTTCTTCATGCTTTAAATACAGTTGGAGATTATTTTATTTCCAAATGACACAACTAAGTTATGTGCAACTTTTAACCTGTGACTGCAGTTAGCTCAGAGTGCTGTAAACATCTGTCGCCCAGAAATATCACTTCTTTAATCCATTTAAGAAATGTTCTATCTCAACTATATACATTAAAAATGTTACAACTATGCATGCCTAAATTCTAATTATAAGCCATTCATATATTTATAATAATGATAAACTAATTAATAGCACTAGTCTACGTATCAAACTAAAGTTTTTTATGGATCCAAAAAATTTCTGCAATTCTAAGCCCCATTTAACACTAGCCTTAAAAATTAAACAGCATTAAAATAAATCATGTTTCAACTCAATGCACTTTCTGCCTCCTCTCTTTCTATTCAGGGTTTGATGGTGAATGTCCCGACTTGTCAATGATGTACAGGCAGCCAATTTACCCCATAGCTTTCAGTTGTCTTCTTCATTATTTCAGCAACTGACATACTAGACAGGTTCCTGATACGTATCATATTTTTTGGGTGGTCTCTAGATTTTTTTCCATTGGCTTTACCCTTCAAGTAACAGTTTTCCTTTGCCATTTCTCCTCATAATATGGCCAAAGTACTTCAGTCAACGTCATTGATTTAATGGCAGGAGATGTTTACTTGAATCTATACTCTTCTCTCTAAGTATAGATGCATTCATTCTGTGAGCTATCCAGCGTATCCTACATATTTGCCTAGAGCATACAATTTCAAGACATCTATTCTTCTGTGACTTAAGACAATCACTGTCCAAGATTCTGATCCAATGTTTTCATTCTGTCACTTCTCTTCCAGTTCAGACACACCTTTATTGGTCATTCAGGCCCCGAGATTGGCTATCTCATTCTTTTGTTGGATGTCATGCATCAGATTGAAATGTTTGGGAAGTACTTGAGTGCAGTCAGCAACTAAGAAATGGCATTTGGACCTGTTTGGTCTTAGGCTAGATTCAAAGCTTGTTTTCAACCAGTTCCATTAGTTGGTCATTTCTGGTTCAGTATTAGCCAGGAAGGTGGTACTCTCAGTATTAAGGAGGTTTGAAAATTTTCAACCTACAATGGACAAGCCAATCTTCTGTTACCTTTAGCAAGATGATGCAACCCTGACTTCTTTTTCGGCACTGATTCAGAGAGATTGTTTACCACTCAAACCTGTGATATACTGTCTTAGTTGTCATTAGGTGATATAGTAATGTAGTTATTTTCCCGAGTCAACTCTATTGAAGAGTATTGAAAACATTAGAGTAATCAAGGAAGCAAAAGATTGCTGGCACTTTATACACATTAAGATTCATAATCATTTGCATGATAATTGTATACTAGCATCCTGTGCCTCTTCCTTAATTAAGTGAAGAACAACTTGATGAATTCGACCTTTTCTCCTATATTGTGTAATAGGTAGTCCATAGCTAATGTCAATTATTCAGCCTATTTTCCTTCCTCCTACACCTTGTTACTATGATGATATCGTGGTGTAAAAAATATTGGCATGTTCACCACTTTTATTTATAATCAAAGGGCAGGTTGCTGAAGACACAATAAAGGCAATGATCACCATTTGATTCAAGCATGTATTACTTAGCAACATTTTCTTCTGTCAGTATTGTGTGCTCTATACAATATATTGTATGCTCCATACATAACCTGAAAAGCCTTTTGTTTCAATATTGTTACCTTAGACTGCCAGCAAGCATCCAGCCCTATTGACTAGCAATAACTCCCAACAAAACAACTATCTCCGAACTCATTTGGCAAGAGAAAGTGGGGGGAGGGGGGAATGGTCAGTCCACATTGCATCCAGAGATTTCGCTGATGTCATATTACCACTGATGGGACATTTCAGCAGATTCATACTGGAGGAATAGGCATGAAAACCAGTTAACAACAAGTTCTCATCACTTGATATAGCTCTGTGCACTTTGATTAAATCCCTGCACTTTGAGGATTACAAAAAGATACCTCTCACTCCATGCACAACACTAAGTTGCACCCAACAGTAGGTTGATAGCAAAAGTAAGTTGAACAGCCCATTATGACCTGAGCCCATTGAGAGTCAGAGGCCCATTTGAATATTTTTACATTTTGAGACATGAAAGTTCATTACATGACAAATTTAATTACTTCTGTGGATACATTTCTCACCAGTAGTTTTCAGCATCCTGGAAACAATGGCATCTGATGCAGAATCTTTCTTTTGTTAATCTTTCTATTGGTTGCTTCTAATTCACTTCTAATGATAGTTGGTTCATAATGGTCTGGTTTGCTGAGGGTTATTTCATCTTTGGTGTTTCCTTCTGAAGTAATGAGATTCTTAAAATATGTATGCCAGCTTTCAAAAATTTCAAGTTTCGTTTACATCTCCTCCCATTCAAGTCTTTTACTGGAATATGACGATTAGGCAAGAACAGCTTTCGCCTGCAGTTCTTGGCACAATCTATACTTCCATTCATGCCACCCAAAGTGCCTAATATATTACTCTGTCTACCTCCACTTACTTAGCATTCTTCCCTCAACCAAAAGTCTTCTATTTCTCACCACCTCTCAATATCTCTTGAATTAACTTTCACAGTCTTTGCATTTCTTCCAATATTCTTCTCTGTTCCTCTAACATGCTTAGCACTCCTTCATTTTTTTCAGTATCCATTTTTCATTCTTTTTGATACCTTCCCTTACCCAAAATCTTTCAATATATGACTCTTTCCACAATGACCTTGTTTTGGAGTCATACCGCAATGCTCTCCCTCTCAAAGTTATCATCTATCTTTTCTTTAAATCTTCACTTCTCTGTTTAAGTCCCTGCCATCAACTCCCCCCTCTTTGCAAATGCTTATTTACCTAATGTAAGCCCTCTCTTTATGCCATTGCTACTTTACCAATTTCCATCTAAAATATTTCCCAATTAAGTGAAGTGTACTTGATGTTTAACTTGGCCTTCCTCTTCCTTGGTAATCTCATTACTTTCGTTTTTTTCATGAGCGATTCTCAACCTATAACTCACACAATGATTTTCATAATGTGCTCCACTAGGACTGCAATCCTCTGGCACACTGGTATTTTGTATGAATTTGAAATAATGCAAAGTAACTTCTGCATTTTCTTTTGTTGTGGGAAGTCTTGCATGGCAGTTAGTGTTAGCATAGTTTTACTTAACTTTTGGCATACCAGATCATTCATTCAAAAGGTATCACAAATTCATTTCCAAACTGAAAATAGAAACGTAGGGAATGTGGTATCCTAGTAGGCAGAAATGGTATGCAGGTTTAAATTTAGATGATGCCTCTTGGCTTACCCATCTAAAACCATGCTATGTAATTTTCTAGGCTTCAGAGTTTTCTGGAAAATTACAGGCAGCACAGAGAAAGGAAGCATCTCCCTACCTAGAATGAAGAAGTTTCACTTATTGTAGTGTAATAGCTTAATATCAGGAGATATCTACCCTACTCGATTAAAATAACTTTCTGCTTAAAGACTACTATTGATTAAGTATCTGCTTTTTCACTAATTTGAATTATACAGACACCTGGTTACTATAACTTGACAAGTAATCAGCCGTGGAAGTTGGTTTTATTGTTAGGAATAGACTTCACCTTCATCTCCTACTAATCCATGTAGTACATGAAAACCAGAGTTAGGGATATTTAATTCCTTTCCCTGAGCTGCCTGTAGTTCCTCAGAAAGTCCTAATACCTAGAAAATCATACTTAAGCTATCATGCTTACCATATGTAATTCCAGCTTCACTCTGAGGTTTGGCATTATTGGAATAACTTGGAAAATCTTGTAAACAGGTGACTAAAAGTCTTCCTCCAGCAATAGCCAATTTATTTGATACATCACTATGAGTTTCATGAGGACCTATATCAACTCGATATTGTGCTAATATGTCTCCAATGTCAAACCTGCAATATTAGATCAAGAAGAATAATAGATTAAATGAAAATGCATTAATTTTTTATGAATAAAACATTAAAACACTACATGTCAAATTATTTTTGGCATAACAGCAATGATGGTAGTGGGGGGACACATTTAAAACCATATAGACATGAATATACATATGTATATTCAGGCATATAGAACTTAAATTGATCATTAGGTCAGCATAATGAGAAAATACAATAATGGGTATGAAAAATAACTGGTAAAATGAATTATATTAAACCATAAAAATAGTCAATTAGTCCAAAACCTATTTGAACAAGCTAAGGGACACCAATGGTAAACTGTTACAATACTTAAACTTTAAATTAAAATAAGCAAATATTATTTTGAAGCGTACAAAAAAATTTCAAACCTTTTGGGCATGATACGCATAATAGTAACTCCTGTTTCTTTATCCCCATTCATTATGGCATGAACTATGGGAGCAGCTCCTCTCCATCTTGGCAAAAGACTTGCGTGCACATTTAACATCCCACTTAAAAGTAAAACAAATGATGATTTATTTCCTTAGGATAGCAAATTATCCTTCATTTAATATTAGCCTTCATCCGTACATAGTTGTGCATGCATTCCAATTGACCTCAACTTCTTTTTTCCTCATTCTCTGCACAAAATAAGACATTTTCACATTCCCAATTTAAAGTAAACACACTGAGGCTGATCAATGAGAGTGTAACAAGCCTCAAACAATAGTTGATACATATTACCCAGCACGTGAGAGTGCTACAATCTAGCTACTTTTTACCCAAGGAGTAACCAATCAAAAATATCTTACTTTACATGAGAAAGGTGTATCAGTAGAAGGAATGAATGTAATTAAAGACTTAATTTGTTAATCATTAGTAAAATATCTCGTGTGGACTGCTAGAAATTTGAAGTTTTATAAAATGAATCAGCAACTCATTCATGTAAATTTCATTTTCTTTCATGATATTACAATTTTCCGGTCAAATTCCTTCCAGTGATTAAATTACATCTTGATCACATATGACACATCAAGAAATTACAGTCCTTCAACCAAATTTTGTCCGGTATGGCTTTTGGTCTTTGATGTAAGGTGGTGAGTGTAGCGTAAAAGGCTCACAAGATCTGAATATGGAGAAAATAAGATGGGTAGAGAGGAAAACAAATGACAAAGTCTTATAGGGAAGAGAGGAAGTTGATGGATGAAATTTGAAGAAGGCAGAAACATAGGAGACATTGAGGGCCATGATAGAAGGGGGATGTAATATATGTGGGAGGAGGAAAGAAAATAATAGAACTTTTGTATGGCGTGAAGGCAGCTAGGAAGTATGCAAGACAGTGGAAATAAATAATTATAGATCAAACGAGAAGAAAGCCATGTAATTGTAATACGTAACAGGAAAAAATTGTTCCTAAACCTTACTTTAATAGGCTGTTACCGCCGAGGATGATGAACCTAATTTTACATATTTACAAATACAACATTCTATAGCAGTACACCTAGTTATTAAGATTACAAACTTATGTTGGTGTCACTCAATGATAATTTTAATTGTACTAGAAACCATATATTTCTGTTTAAGGTGTTTTTCAGTTGTAGTTTTTTGTTTATAGTGTTACCCAATATAGGAGGATGTGCATTAATAAATGAAAGTTCACCTATATGCAATTATCCAACCGTGGCAAATGGAAGAGGGGGGTCTAAAAATTAAGGTGACCACCACTTAGCTCCAGGGAAAATGCACTAACCTTCAATGCCAATGTACTCATTTTAATAAATATTCAAACAATGCTACTTACTAGCAATAAGTGGTTGTTTATAAATTCATATGAGGAAGTATGACCTCCATTTAATCGGTTACTGATACATTTTGTGATCATAACTAACTTTTCATTAAAAATATGGAGTAGAGATAATATATACATAATTTCATTCAGGAATAAACATGATGAGACATTTGCAAACAGGAGAACTAACCAGTTTCAAAAGTTCACTCTTTCAGGTTGCGTAAAACAGGCTATAAAAGAAGGAAATCTACATCGTGAATTCTAAAATCGATGGAATAAGGATGTAAATACCAACGTTTTGAGGACAAAACTACAGTTCCCTTGAATAGTTTTTTTAATAAATTAAATCTTACAACACTACCGTCTCTACTTACAGAGGAAAAGAGTTTATTATTTTCTCAGGAATTAAATGGCCAAATGAAGCAACAAGACCAATGTCGTAGTCACTTGGGCACCTTTGTAAAGGCCAGTCCAAGGTCTTCAGACTATTTGAATGGGAATATTTACTCACTGCACAATTCTTATATTTACTCGATGTAACAACGTCCAGACAATTCAACATTTTTCCGAATTTTCTATAAGAAACAACACAAACCAACAGATGTCAATCACTAAGAAAAAGAGATCACACCGAAAACATCCGCGGTGACTAAAACGAACTTACAATTCATGATTCAATATTTTTAAATTCTCTAAAGCAAAATTATCTGTCCCAAAAAACAACACACGCAAAGGATATCCGGACTTGTGGCTAAAAAATTTGCAAGCATTGTGTTTCGAAAAGATATTCTTGTTTGCTAATTCCACTTGTCTGAGTATGGAGCAAGCTGAACAAAAAATGTTTTCACTCGAGTGAAAAGTCTTTGAACGCAGAAAAATCACATCCCGCAGGAAACCCATATTTATAAATTCAACATTTTGAAAAACCAATCTTCTTCCATGACCAAATCATAACATTTGCATTCCGCCGACTGCTTTTAGACTTGAAGTTGCAGTTCATCGCTAGCGGCGATACATCGACTCAAGGTACACACCACACACGATTACTGTAGCGTTTTTTTTTCAAATCTGTTATGATGGTTATAGGGGGTTACAGTAAAATATTCAACTCGCCCCTACCTAGCTCGAAAAAAAGAAATGTTGACCTCCTGGATAATTAATTATGTCATAATTGATGAAAAGTTAAAGTGGTTGATATGATCGATATATTGAAATGATTGAAATACAAATATCTTGAGACGTATAATTCCCTCTATTGTTAGGTTGAGGTAATTAATCATTGAAGGAATGAGCGGGAAAGTGTTCAGCTTTGATTGCAATTAGTATATTAACACCAGTTTTTCCATTTTACAATGTTTAATGGCATCTAACTCAGCTAAATTTACTGAGACGTATTCCTCTTTATACGTTCAAGGGTGCCGTGGAAAAAAAGTTTATAAGTGAACTAATGTCCGTAGCATACGCGGGTGTATATGAACGATATGAACCAAAGTTCGTCTTACCACTTGCGCAACTAAATTTGTCCGCCAAATGTGATGAAGTTACAAATTTGATATACTCGAACAATTAAAATTTTTCACTGTCCATAAATTGGCATGCTTAAATGAGATGTGGTGGTAGCAGACCATGTATCAGAATTTCGATGTTGATTTCCAATTCGCAGGAAGCCGTAGTTCTTCGATGATGGAAAAATTGCGGAAGGAGCTTATTTGAGGTAAATAAATCTTTTTTTGTGTAATTTCATGGTTTTGTGCCTTATAATAATGAAGAGTGTCCTTCCATGCATCTTCCGGAGATTCAAAGAAACTCGGTAATTTAAGCGGAGTCACCCGCTGTTGCAAATACATATGCGAAAAAAACAAAAAATGCGAAAAGTCGCCTGAACCGGAACTCGAACCCAGATAGCTCGATTTCCGGCGACGTGCTTTAGCCAGTTAAGCTACCTACGCGCCTTTTTATATTCGTTCAGGCGAATGATTTTTTGCATTGTGAACTTTTTCGTATGTTCAGGAGATTAGAGAAAGTGTGATACTGACCGAGTCTACATAAGCATATAAGCCTCATAAGAGCAGTAATTTTAGTCAAATATAATAAAATATTTATGCTCGTGAATGCGAGAAATTTCAGTACAAAATTCATGCGCCTATGCGGTTATCGAACCCGGATACCTCTGGGTGGGAGCCCAAGCTACCACCGGAATGGTTTGGTATATAGCCTAAAGTGTGAAATAAAGGCGTAATAAAATCGCAGTCAAAGCAAATGATTTTTGTACAGCGAAATTTCTCGCTTTTTTATGCTTAAAAACCAAAATAAAATGTAGGTGTGTTTGGGTGTGGGAAAAATACAGGGAGGGAGTGGGTCGACCTTTCAACCACCAACTACGATATATTAAAATGGAAGAGGGTTCCTCAACCTCGGCAAATTATATTGTAAAACCATGAAGGCACTGCCGAAAGACAATGTTAGACCAGCCTTCTACATGAAGGCCAACCTGAAGAATCTTTTTTCACGCATCAAGGATAAAATTCCACTTTTGGATAAAAATTAAGTTTATCAACTTCAGTGCGAATGCTCTGCCGTATACATAGGGCAAACATTACGACAATTCCAGAAAAGGATGAATCAGGTGTAAATTACTCTTCACCGACAAAACATGTAATTCACAAGTGTTTCTTTTTATGAATACGGATGCTTCGGGCGTTTGGTAGTGCACTTAGAAGATAAATTGGGTTCTTTATGGAGTGAGTGAAATAAAACTAAATAATGAAAGGTTAAAAGTCTCCGCTTGAGCTATTGAAGAAAATCGGGAATAACCAAGTTCATGATACGGGAATTTCTTATGAGAGTACTTTGGTTTTGCCATGAAGCGAGAGGGATTAGTAGATAGAACACTCTACTTCTACATCTTACCCTACAAACCACCGCGAGGCATGTGGCAGGGGATGTTAGGTCACCAGCTATGAATGAAATTTATTGCATTTAGAACTTTGAATCCTTTTACATTTGCCGTAACTGCCGTATGTCTACTATTATACTCACGAATTGTGCGAAAGGATCCCACGAATTGTTCGAAAAAGGATCCCTAATACCTATCTGTTCGACAGTTAATCCGTCTCAACTTCTCGTCGTGGCCGTGTCTACCAATGTAATGTGGACGTAAAATGATCCCTTCTGTTTCAGTGTTAAACTCAAATGATTTGTGTCTCTCTAGCACACTAAGATGTGCATGTAATCTTCGTACTTCCAGTGTCTCCCATTTAAGGCTACCCGATAACAATGTGACCCTCTCCGTTCGTTCATAACGAATCTTTACGAAACGGGCAGCTTACCTCTGTATCCTGTTAATTTCCAAGATCAGTTCCTTCTGCACGGTGTCCCAATTGCTCGAAGCATTCTCAAGATGTGGTCTAACTAGCGCGAAATAACTCATCTCCTGAACGTTTTCATTAATATTTCCCGCTATGCGCTTTATGAATCCCAGTTTCTTCACTGTAGCCCCGCAGATGGTCCTAACGTGCTTACCCCATGCTAGGTGTGATGTTAGGGATGTTAGACTCCCAGGTATTTTTTTATTAAAGATAAATGTGTAATACTCCTCCAGGGCGTGCTTATCGTAGGTGAGAAAACTCTCTCCGCTAGGGGCGGGGGAAAAATGGGCGATTTACAGTAAGTTGCCCCAAAAAAAATCTTTCAATCTCTTGAATTTATTTTTATTATCATTTAATTTGAAAGAAAAAAATGAATGATTTTTCAAAGTGTAGAACTAAATCGAAAAACTTCATTTATCAGCACAACGTAATGTAAGCACGGCAAAAAAAATCCTTAGGAAAGCGTCAAATGCCTCTGTCTGTTGTTAACCAAAGTAATCAACCCGAAGGGCGGTGTGATAGGTGAGTGTAGAGGTCGGCCATAACTTAGCCCAATGGCATGTGGAATTCACGCATTAGGATAGGGGGGCCCAGTTCCTTCCCCTGTGCAGCCTACGGTTTCCCAGGAAGATTCGATGCTTTTTCTTTCTCAAATCCCCTTATGCTGTCAGGCGTCGGGGTCCTTCAGCCACTTTCTAA
>LYUA01000746.1:174905-188990 GCA_002093875.1 Calopteryx splendens
ATAACAACATATAACTCCATCTTGTCTCGAGAAGTACTTTCAAAATAAGCACCCTCTACAGCTCTCGCATCAACTGCATCAAGAATTTTTGATGCGTTGATGCGTGCTTCAAGCAAGGCTCAATGCTCGCTCCGGGGCCGCTTTAAAGTGCTTTGAGGCTCGATTCGGAACGATCTCCGGCGCTTCGAAGTGCAGGCTGCACGAATCGGAACACACCCCAGATGTCTATATTTTCATATTTCACAGAATCATAAAATGTATTTGGTCTAATTAGTATATATCATTAATTCCTTGTTTTCACTCCCGCTCCCATCACCACTTCCCTTGAAGTACACTACCTTCACCAGTTTTGGTAGTTGAAGGAAAAAAGGGTAGTAAGAGGAACCTATTGTAATTTTCTCTCAAATTTGTTGCTGGGGCATTGAATTTGCAAATGTGTGTACTGCATATTTCTCCTTGTTAGTACGATTTTTTAATAGCAATGTGATATGCAACATGTTTTTTTGTAATGAATCAGTGGCATAAACTGGGATATCACTATATGTTATGATTCATTGCAAATACTATAAATTTAAGCCTTAATCTAAAAAATGAATTGCCCAATTTTAAGATAGTTTAAGATAACACTTTTAAAAATATACGATATATCCCAGCTTGAACGTACAAAGAGAAAAATCATGGTCCATGAGTGGGACTCTTTTTGGGAATTGATCTTAGGGAAATAGATTGGGGGTAAGAATTAGGAAATATGTATAAATTAGGTATTCTTTTCACATTTACATATCTTAGATTCTTTTATTACTAATGTTAGTACTCTCATCTTTTACCTAAATATTTTACTAATAAATGCCTATCTCCATACAGGGTCATTAGGGACCTCAGTATTTGATGGAGATGTGTATCTTGTGGGGTCTTCTGGAGGTGTCTATGCTCTTCTTGCTGCTCATTTGGCAAATGTTCTTTTGGTAAGCTTAATCAAGAAGGTCTAAATCTCATTATCATGGGTGATTTTCTGGCTGTTTCTCTAAGAGTTGTATTTCTTAGCTTTGTTGTGAGCCATTGTTCTAGTAAACAGCATAGTCCTGCAATCAGCACCCACCCTATAGGAGGATTTATGATCTATGCATAGATTTATTGCAAGGGAATCCATGTTAATATTTATAATGCAATTCAACATTGAGATGCAGTTAATTTCATAATTTATGATTATACTATTACAGGTGAAAGAATTTTTGAGGAAACTTTCAATAATGTGATCAGCTGAATGCTGTCCTTATTTAATTCTAACAAATTTATTTATGGCCATATATTCTGGTGTAACCTTCATTTTTTTCATTTAGTACGTAAGAATCACCGGTTATTCAAGTATTCCATTTTTTACAGAATTACAACAGCATGGAGTTTGGTGTTGTAAGACTTATTGGAATCTTCATTGTTGGTAAGTACTTGATAGTTCTGTCCACCACAATTACTGAAAAATGAAAAGGAAGTCATTATGTTAAAAATACAATTAATTTATTTAAGGAAGGGAATGAGTTAAAGTGATTTTACCTTTATAAAAAGAGATTTTTCATTGTTCTAAAATCATTCTCCTGAACTAGGGTCATAATTTCTTCACTTCTGTCTAAAAACATGCCTAGTAACTATTTTTTATTAATTACATATTACCTAACTGCTCAAAATAAATTATAATAAAAAGGTTATAGACACTGAATTTTATCAACTGTTTTAGATATTTTGGACCGTGATATGGTGTCACTTTTGGAAATCAGCTTACAATTGTATTAAAACCTTACTACTCTTGAGATAATTCTTTTGTTCTTTTATTATAGCAAGTGCTGATGTTGGTTTTGCAGTGTATGACCGTTACTCAGCTGATCAAATGGGACCTCAGGTGGTGGTTTCATATGTGGCACACCTTACTGGGGCCCTAGCTGGCCTTACAATTGGCCTTCTAGTCCTCAAGAACTTTGAACAGAAACTTCATGAGCAGCTTATTTGGTGGGCTGCACTTGGAGTTTATTCTGCTAGCACCCTGTTTGCAATTCTGTATAATCTTGCCCACTGATTGTGCTGATAGGGCCTAAAGGGAAAGTGTTGTCTTCCTTATTCTGACTGTCCAATAGACAAGAGACATGTATATTGTGTACATATTTATCTTCCTTCATCTCCATGAATGGATCATATTGCCTACAGTTGAGTGCTCTGTTGTTTTTGGGCCTGTGAATGTGATTGATGACTGAGTGTTGTTAGGCACCAATTAACCATTGATTGCCAATTTTGTTGAAGAGTATGTGATAGATATGTTGCCGAAGCCGCCTTAGATGATTATTATCATGACAATGGTTCAATATTTCCAGATGTATGAACATACTATATGTTTTTGGGAAAGTGAAAACCATGGAGTCCTACCAAAAAGATAGACTGACCAAGATTACTGTAATAGCTTAAGGTATTTCGTATGGTAATTTATTAAATGAAATTTCTCACTCTTGCTTCTTATTTATTTACTTGATGCTGGAAGTTTAGGGGACTAAAAGAGTACTGTTGTAAATATATTAGCCTCTCTCTACATTTATATTTTCTTTGTTAATTGGCCATTGTGTACAGGAATAACAATGTAGCAGAATGGACCACGCAAAATAATGATGTGATGCAAAGAAACTGAAGAAGCTTAAACATGAAAATCTAAGGCATATTGAATTGTATGGGAGGAAATCTTGAACAAATTATAACTCATCTTCTAGTATCAGTTTACCAGTCTATCCTTTACATTGGAGAACAATTTTTTCTCACTGGTGCTGTAAATTCATTGGAGTTTTCCTGCATGTTGCTTAAGTGCTGAAGATGGAGCATTCTAACTAATGTAAGATATTGCTTCAGTGAAGCCCAATTTTCTTCTCCAAGTGTTTTAAATTAAATTACAAATTTCTATGTGCAAAAAATGCTCCTTTTTAAAAATTATGTTGGTAGTTAGTTTTTATCTGACTCCCTTCACTTTAATTTTAATTGTCCTTGATCCAGGTTGAAGACTAGTATTCCAGGCTCACTTTTTTAATATGGACTTTTTTACCTGGGAGCAAATGACCCTTTGTCATTTTAGTCATGACATGTGTAGCAGAAGGTTCTGAAAGTAAACTTTGTATTTTTATAGTGTAAATATATTTTTTGGTGTTTACATACTTGCATCTTTTGAGGAGGAGGAATTCACCTATTGAGATAGCTATCCAGGTTAGTGTTGGGTGGAATGCTTTCATGTGTAAGTTGACTTGTTTTAACAGTGCAAAGTTGCTTTGCCTCATATCACCCAAAATTGAAACACTTAGTATTATTTTCATTGATTCCAGACCAGTTAAACAGGAAAGTCTGGGAATATTCTTGAATTGGAAAAATAAGGGCCAAATGTCCTTTGAGCAATGGTCATAATGTTGCTATGTAAAACATTGTGCTCCTTGTATTTTCTATTGTGAAGTGTAGTTAATTTGTAGATATGTTAAATATATCAAATATTTTTAAGAGGAACTCGTAACGTATACCAAGTTAATCCCTCAAGCCTCATTCCAGAAAATAGTGTTGTTAATAGTATGAAATGGAAGGATGACCTAATGCAGAGTAATTATTATCTATACATGATTAAAAATAACAGCTACAGGAAGGAAAATGTTCCACGGAAGAGTTGACAGTTTTTAAAATGTTAGTGTGGTGGATAATCATCTGGAAAAAAACTAATTTCAAATGTCACTAGATAAATTAGAATTCGACCTTTTTACCTGTAATTATTTAGACCGTTTTATAGATGTATGCTCAGGGATGTTAATGTTACAGTTGAACTGGATGACTGGTTTATTAAACCCAATTTTGTACGTATGTTGCATGGTTTGAATAAATGGCAACATCCTGTTCGCATAATATCCCCTGAACATTTGCTTGAAGGAAGAGGGTAGTATGATGGCATTATAGCTTAATACTTTTATGAAAATTGGGAGTTACAGTACTCAAATTCCAGCTTAAGGAAATTGTTGGTTCATGGTGAATCTCACACTAGAGAAAGTGTCCAAAAATCCAGTTAAGCTTACCATAAATTGAGGTCTCAGACCTAACATTGTCAGGTCAAGTCACTGGACAAGTCGGCTACAGTTCATTGAGTTTGACTCAAAAACTCATGGCAATCCACCCTTGTGGCAGGGTTATAGGTAATTATTTGTGATCCACAGTACCTATGTTAAGTATTCATACTTGGTTTGGGTAAGATAGTCCTTATACTTTTGTTATTAATAGGAATAAGGTCCCCCATCGTCCATGTGTTGCTTTTTTAGTTGATAGTGAGAGTTCGGTTTTGACAGTATTATTGAAGTAGAAGCATAGAGTAGCTGGGGAGGGTTCTGTCTGTGCAAGTGGCACTTTTGGTAGGCTACCCCTCCCACCATTATGTTTGTCACAAAATGTGCTGGCCCCTGGCAATTTTCAATTTTACTCCCAAGTGGACAGTAAATTGAAAATCTGCAGCAAGCCACTGGAACCACCCAAAGTGGCATTCCCCACCTAGCTATGGCATTGAATGGAAGTTACATGTTAAAATTGATTTTCGGAATACTATTAAACTGCTGTTATTAAAGATGAATGATGCAGTTTTCAATCAGTAAAATTTCCTACAACTTCTTTCCAAAGTCATTATTAGCACTTTTAATCCAAGAACTCTTGTGCTATCAAGCATTGATGCTGAGATTTTAAGCAAACGTTCACTAAAAAGGGCCATATATTTGTGTTGGATACTGTACTGGCCTTCCTAGCTTGTTTGTAATAATTGGATGTGGTTTATCAATGGTACCTTATTTTAATGTTATTTGAGGTGCAGTATAATGAATAACAACTGGGACGAGCCTTAGGCGAATGGTGATTCTTGTTTTCGCTTTGCAAATCTTCCAATCATGGTGGTCTTCTTTGACCCAAGCTCTAAACTATTATGTATGACATTTTTTCTCATTGGTATTCATCGCAATCGCTTCCACGTGACTTAACCGCATCGTAAATGAGTCGTTAGGTCCTGCAATTCTTACTTTTTCCTCACGGCGGGAAGTGTACGAATGACAAATCTTTGTTGAAAAATTCCTATGTGGAATTTTTCCTTCTCCTCTTCACATCAGTCAATGATTATAAACCAGCGGAAGCGAGCATGAAGCGTAAATGTTTCTGGCCACGTGAGCATTGTTTCGGAAAAATGCTCATCGCACGGCATAGAAGTTTCGAAACAAGTAATTCGAGGAATAGATCGGTTGTTTCCGTAATAAATAGTATTGTTATTTCGCTTTGTCCATGCTCTGTGTTCGGTCCGAACGTTAATGCCGATAAATTGAATCGCTAATTTTTTTCAGTTCTGACGTTAACTCAAAACTTATGCATTGGCCTTAAGTAATAGAAGTATGTAGAAATTGATCATCCGCATCTAAATTGACAATCGTGCGTTTGTAATTATGTTACAACCTTGTAAATTAAACTGTTCCCGTTGACGGTCATGTATCCTTGTTTACAAGGTTTCATTAAAACTTCAGTGGTACCAAAGCTAATATAATTGTTTTGGACACCTCTTAAGCTGGAGCTCTTCACCACCATCCTGCGTGCTGCTTAATTATGTTCATGTCTACTGTAGAATGCTGTACATCGAAATAAAATACCCAATAATAACCGCGAGCAATTATTGGCCTGCAAACCGAACAATTAGCGATGTTTGTGCAGGGCCTGTTGGCGTGTGAAAATTGATGACCCTCTTCCGCCCCTCCCCAATTTCGAAAATCGCGTGCCCTTGTTATTCCGTTTCCATCCAAATCCGTGACATCAAAAAGAGCCAGTGCGGTGCCGCGCAGTCTATCGAGAAGTCCCCAAGGACCGTTTGGTTAGCACCGCTCCAGGATTCGTGACGCACTCTTTTGCAAATGACGCGGACCAAGGCCGAGCCTTCTGGCGACAGGACAACCGACTGCGGAGGCACTGGGGGCTGGCCGAGGGGGAGAAGGGGAAATAAAACCAGAGCGGTCAATTGGCTCCCATTCCGCACCACCCACCCCTCACCACGGCTTGTCCCCCCATTTCGCACCCCTCCCACGCGACGACCCCCCCATGCCCTCGTGTGAGCCACAATAGATATTTTCCTGCGGCCAGAGTCGTAATGACATGGAATAATGGAATGACCCAAACAGAACCTTGCATCACGTTCCAGTGGAGCTCATTATTTGTCGCCGCGCAATTCAACGCCAATTCTCGCAATTCTTCTCCTTTCTTCCTCCTCTTCCACCCACTCATTAACTCCCCTCCGTCTCCTGCCCCGTCGTCTTTCGCCCGCTCATCTCAAGCGCCTCTGGACTCCCTCCCCTCCACCTAGTCGAAAGCCTTCCCGTCAAGGAAAGGTATCCCCGCGATCAAGTATATAAGAGAAGAGTCATCCAACTTTGAGCACTCACAACAGATAGAGAGCGTACTGATCTGTTGGTTTTGTGCCCCGGATTCTTCACAGAGAGGTGAGTGCCAACGATACCAAACTGCACCTTAAAATCTCTCGTTACTCGATAAAATAATACGAACTACAAACTTTGCTCTCTATAAAATTATGAGCTCGTGGTACTTGTCATCGATCATTCATGAGGAGGAACTCGGATGTACCAATAATCAGTGCGCTAAGAAGAAGAGCTCCCATTCCTTTAAAAAAAATGGCGTTATGAAGGCCGTGGTGGACAAGTGGTGGTGTAGGAGCGTGGGTTGGCGAAGCAGAAATTGGATATAATCCCTTTAATTTAAATTCAACAGTGCATTAAAATCAGTGAAACTGTGGATAAGATAAAACGATTAAATGGTGGGGAATAAGATTGTAATGAGTGGCCCTCGGTGTAGAATGAAGCCGCAGTTCGTTTGCAAAAATAACAGAATCTTGAAGGAATCTTAGTATTCTGTCCAAAATTGTGTTCATCGTGCGCTTGTTTTGTGCAGACCTACACCTCTCAGAACGGTTCGTTGGATGTTACATCAATACCGGTAAGCCAACCTAGGATTTGCTTGTTGGGGTGGTCCACAGGCAGGGAGGCCACGTGACTGAATTCAATGGAAGCCTGGTACAGACATTCAACATATTGTGAAATCAATTGAGAATATAAATACTTTTCCCCTCTTATTTACCTCCCTGAAAAAAGTAAGTTCAGGACATTACGATTGCTAAACATAGAGAATTCTACGCAAAAATCCTGATTAAATATTGCAGATATCTGCAAACCCTGTAAAACTAATGAAATTATCATATTCATTACCATTGTTATTCTTGAGGAACCGTTTTTATTATGTGACTTAATATAGTGCGGTGGTGTTTATGATAAAAATTTCTTCTGTATTTTGGTCGTCCAAATAGTGCTTTAGGGTATGTGTAGAACGGTGAATTTGAAAATGAGAAATTCCTTACCACGTTTCGGTGATGGTTACGCATCACCGAAATGGCGTGGTTAAGATATCGTATTCTCCTGACTTGTCCTTAAGGGAAATATGCATGCGACTGATTATCAGAGGATTCCTGTGGATCTACCTGTAATAATCCATGGAAGGAAAAGAAATTGGGGGCATGTGCATAGGTTGAAATCATCAGACAACAGTTAAAAACGGCCAGAATTTCAGGAGGAAAGAATTGGAATTATCGTGGAATCCTATCATACTGAAATTAGCATGTCTATAGTTTATTTTAATTTTATTGTCGACTAACTGGACTTTCCGGTTCTTCACATCCGATCCCCACAATATTCTATATTTCTAATTATCGGGTGTGCAATGCAAGAACAGAAAAAAATCATCTGTAGAATTAAATTACTCAGTGTTTTATGCGTAAATTAAGATATTTACCCTGCCCATAAATTAATAGGTATTAAATATCCAAATCAGAGATGGAATGCATGGCCTTTTGGGGTTTCTTCGTAGAATTTTCCACGCATTTCTTTAGGAGATTCTCTTTTCTTCACCCCAGGGAGTATAGAAGACCCCTCTTAGGGAGTCGTAATTTTTCTGTCGAATTTGAAGTCAAAGCTACAATTCTACCAAATTTCATCTCCCTTGATCTTCTGCGAGTGGACTAAACCTTTTTGGACGTGCATGCTAACACTTTTAAAAATGGAGATATTGGAGCTTTCAATGCTGTGATCGAAGTTAGAAATCTAGTTGAATCAAAATGTAAAAGCTCGGGTTAAACGTTATCAAATTTCATGGAAGAAGCGGGAATTTGAACAAAATCTTGGATTGTAAGAGCTGTCTTCCTTTAAGAAGCAAATCTTTCGGCAGAAATTTCGCATTAGCAGATGGAATCTGCAGGTATACCTAAGTTATTCGAGAGAATGGCGTTCCTTTGCTAGGGATCCCCCATGACACTGAAGGATAACCGGTTAAATCTGAGACAGGGATCCCGCAAGAGTGAAAGATTAGTGTCTAAATAAAAGAGTTGTAAAAACAGCTTACTGCACTGGGTATTTCCGGGGATATATCAATCGAAAATGAGTGGATTGGAACCCTCAGAAAAGGCGAAACTCCCTCCATGAAAGTAATAAGTAAAGATTGAGTAAATAAGTTGGTTGGTAATCGGGCACTTGTGCTCTCTGACCTTGGGAGCAACGAGCGCGCCAGCTAACCTCTTAATAGGTACTTCATGTTCTTTTGTATTCGTGCACCATACGTTATGCTTTCACTCTCTTTTATTCTTAGTTCCCCCAGCGCCTTTCCTCCCTCCCCTCAACGCACTTACTCGTGAGTTCACTACCGAGTGAGCCCCGTGTCCGCCATCGGCCTAAGTGTGGCGTGCTCCAAACCATCCGGGTGAATGGAACAACTCTCCAATTCAATGTCTGTTTGTTCCCGAATGATGAAAAATATGCTCTCTAAAGGGTCTCTCTCTATTTATGTTTCATTATTTCTTATGCATAGTTTAATTCCTTGCAATAATTTATCTGTCCATGCAATCTTATGTAGGGTACCCACTCTACTTTGTTCGCGCATTATTAAAATGACTGAAAAATTCCGTGGTGAAAGCGGAGCTTGGTAAAGATAGGCGTGCCCTCACTAAATAAAATTATTTGCTTAAAACTATCGAAGTTCGGAATAGCTCACCTTACATTCTTGAAATTCATCTTATCAAACGCTTACAAAGAGTTAAAAGTAAAGATTTTTCCCTTTGTCCTATTTATGCTGTCAAAAATTTTCCACGCAGCGTTGGTATTATTGCTATTAATAATTTATATACGACTGTGTGCTAATTTGCGCTGTGCGCTATAGTTAAATTGTACAGTACTTAATATCGATCTAGTTATTATCGCAAGACAAGTGCTGATTATTTGTGTTTGAAACTGAAGTCAAAGAGCAATTATAACCTGAGGTTTCTCCACATACATAAGATAAGCATACAAATAATGCATGAAACAATTAGCGAATTCTGAAAAATTAGCAAGTGGGAGGAAAAGTAGAAACGAACCAGAGTTGAGATCGGTTATAGCCCCCTGTAGGAGTGGGGGCAGTGGATGTGACGTCTGCCTTGACGACATGTCTCTGCTAATTTATAAGGTTGTTTGGCTGAATCATCTGATGATTGCGGTAAACATCGAAACCTGAACCATTAATTGTCATGATTTACCCCTAGCATTTAGCAAAAGGTACCTTTTGAATTTTCAACTTGCTGGATGTCTGACGGTACCATCTACGTCTCAGGTGCTTCCGGATTTAATTAGATGAAAATATGAAACTCATTTGATCGAAAATGTTCTATAGTTTTAGTATTCTCATTATTTCGGGAAATGCAAAGTTGTGTTTAAAGGTTTCGTACTCTTATAGAGCGTTGTTTCTCCACCTTATGCGGTCAACGTACCCCATGGAGCACCCGATAAAAACTCGCGCAAGCCTATTAAAGTTATCATCATCATTAAGGATATTATTACCTTTAGGTTTAAACTCAATGATTTTTCATTTTGACTCCATTGTCACGCGTGCACCGTGGTGAAACTTTATTTTCCCCTGTGGACACTTATACCCCCGGTTGGGAAACTGTTTCTCAACCTGGAACATTAGCAAGACTCATACTACATCTCGTATGTTCCCTTTAAATTTTATTATTCCATTTTTACAAACATCTCAGTGCAATGGCATATTACCTATTTTTCAAACATATTAAAATCTTAACCTGCCAGATAAAAAGTTATACCCCCGTGACGCCTTCGAAAATTTTATAAAATTGGGGTTTACATGCGATTCAAATTGGGATCTACGCATCACCAGGCGTTCCAATCGGTCATGAACGAAATGGGATTGAAATATCGATTTAAGAGGCATACTTTAATTTTGGTAATGCTTTTATTTCACTCGCTCATCTAATACTATATGAAGTACACGGAGATCCTGTGAAAGATAAAAACGTCATTATGCTTCATTAATTGAGAGTTTCGACTGGTAGTTTTTCGAAATTACTTCTCCACATTTTGATAGCATATTAGTGATTAGGTACTGGATACTTAACTGACATATATATATATAGTGAGCATATGCATGTGAATGATCAAACATTTTAATCAATATATTAATGGTTACTTAGGAATGGTTGATTCACCGAGGCCTTAAATGGGGAAGTTACATTTCCATTGAGGGGATAAGTAGTAAATAATTATCGCTACATGATCCTTATTCGTGCTGATGAGGTTACATCGTCTCTCATTATCATTCGACTTATCAACTTTTCATTTTAACATTTTAATGGAAATACAATATTCTGTTCTAAACGAATGCTACCTCGAGAAACCTTTCGGGGCTAACACTTTCTTGGCATTTAATGTTGGCTTCTTGGCCACTATGATCCATACCCTCCAGATTACTAGTCATCAATACGTTTACCTACTTCCTTAACGCATTAAAATGCAATAGTTCTTCAACTATACATTTTCATTCTATTTATATCCTTTTATTCTCACATAGTTAGTAAGTTCCTTAATGAAAATTCATGGACCAGGCCTATGCCTGGCCTGGATCCAAACTTTTTTCTCATTTAATACAGTAATATACTGCACAACTTGTATCTGAAAAAAGTAAAATTCAATGGAAATCTGTTACTGTGTCTTGTGAATTTAACCCTGGGGTTTTTGCCATTATAATCAAGGTTTGTATTCTCTACATTTTTGCCAAAGTATGGAATGTGTGAATGAAGCACCAGTGCGTTTTTTGGCCGTTTCGCACATTAAAATGTATGGAAATATTCAAGTTTTTCTTTCCTCTAAATTTGTGATTTTGTTCTAAATATTTTTGTTTTCGGTCATGCGAAGTCTATCAATCCATTGATTATACGCTGTACTATCCGCATACACTGATAATAGGCGAATGATTTTATAAAAGTAGAATGTATACTTGGAAAAATCATAGAAAAACATGCTAATAAGCATAGAATTCCATGTATTTTGCGTTAGTAGTGTCAGGAATCTTATTCAACCTGGTTATACTGACGTTTAAAAATTGAATGGGAATCTTAAATCCACAGAAGAGAGTGGAGAATCAAAATAGCCACTCTATCACCGTGATCACGGTAGTCTCCAACGAAATTGCCTACATGTTGTAATCATATTTAATATGCATTCATTATTCTCAATTATTTTTTTAGTTGGAAAAGGACTCCCATAATTATAATAGTATGTTAGTGATTGTAAACTTTATTAAGCTAGTTAAAGTGTGGAAAACATTTCACTACCGAAGCGCACAGACAGGATTCTCACTGAAGAAACCTCGATTTTTTTATTTCGAGGAAAATTGTGGAAAAATCATACTACTTGAATCCATGTAATGATGGAAAAATTAAATGGCCGAACATTAATTATGCATTTATTAATGCCTGAAATAACCTAATTTGGGTTTATATCCTTTAATTTGTCGTTTTCATTATTTTTCAATCTATGATAAAACCAAAAGTCGTCCTTATGCTATGAAAAATGCTGAAGTAAACCACTCTTACCATAAAAACGCCATCACGTCAGTCTTAAGAAAGACATGCTAGTGATTTCCTCAAATCCACAGTTATCAAATCCTCTTTCCTGATTTAATCTCCCTTTATCCTTATCATCCATATATGATGTAAATCTTCAAAAAATATTTTTCGACCCCCAAAATAAACATTTTTACGCTTAAAGTGCACGAGGTAAGAAATTCTATCTTAGTTATTTCCTAAAATTATTTATACAGATATATAATCTCGAGTTTTGTGATTTGACGTGTTTTATTTCTCAACCTCTTTCTTCTCGCGCAGTAGATTTACAGCTTTCTCAGCATGGTGGGTGCAGCGCAGCGGTGGTCCCTACGAAGGGAGTCGGAGGCGGCGGTCGCTTTGAGCCGCCGATGTGCCAGCAAAACCAAGGAATTCGTTCGCCAGCGGTTCCCGCCCCTTCACTGGGGAAAGACTTATTCCCCGCATGTGGCAGCGTCCGATGCCGTTGCTGGGATAACGGTAGGATTGACTCTCATCCCTCAAGCTATCGCCTACGCAGGTCTTGCCGGACTGGGCCCACAGGTATGGACTGTCGCTTTATTCTTTTTTTTCTTTTCAAGTGTTTTAAAGATTCAAAAAATTTCGTCTGTAAATGTAATTGATGTGTTGTTGGATTGAATTGGGGTTTCGCGTAACGGCACGTAGGAGGTCGCCAACTGATGTATCTCCTGTAAAAAAGTTTATAAAAAAATTGAAGGAAATAAAATCGAATTGGGATCTGGTATACGGAAAATATTTTACCTACAGTTTGTACTTTTCGGTGGTTTTCATTTTCATGGATGCTTTTTGTGGTAGATGTAATTATATTTTTCCTCAGTTACGTTATGGCATATATCACGGAATATCCGGGATCGTCCTTGGGGTGTCGCCAGAGGAAAACTTTTTAAGGCAGTGGTTTAGAGTGTGTCCTCCTTTGGCAAAAGTCCCAGGTTCAATTTGTGGTATAATTCCTAGCATTCCATTTACCATTGCAGTGCTTTATGCAAAGGGCGACTTCTCAAGGATGGAACGATAATTATTGGAACCACTTTGTTCTTTTCATCCAGCATTTCCTTTATTCCGAAATTATTTCATTCGTCACGCCTCTGCTCTAATCATCCTCTTACCCAAAGTATGAACGTGCCTCCCTGCCGGGTGCCTCTCTCATCATTCATTTATGCGAGTCTATTGCCCCTGTTCTTTTGAAGATACAGTTAAGAATGATATTTTCTACCCGCATACTGAAAGGTCTGTGGTAGGACACCAATCACCAAGTGTAAGTCTATAAAACATGGGCTTTTCTTTTGTTAAAGTTTAAGTAGGTAGTCAAGTATTTGTATGGATCGTTCTTCATTTCTTAATATTATTCAGAACTCCACAATATTATAACTGTAATATTCCAATGCCATGTTCCGTAATTAACGGAACCCTCCTTAGGCTTTTGTAGCCGGATTTGGAAACATCCCCTGCTCAGAAGAATCTAATTTCTGAATTGAACAACATACAGAGAATAGCTCCTCATTTCATAAAATATCGTTAAACACTAGCAAAGAGTGTCTCACTACACGAGCTTGACACTTGCTCGGGGAATGATCTTGGTCCTGCTTTACATTGGAGGTGAGACCACAACGCCAAGGAAAATTTACTGCCAAATAGACCAATATAAGGAATCCTATTTCCCTCTGACAATTTATGACCAAAAAAGTATAGACATCACGTACGAAAATTTGAACATCTGTAAGATAAAATTATGCCTAATGCCAATAGAAAGCAATTACAATAATGTCTGGTGGCCTAACAGACCCTGCTCAATGCACTCGTGGAGACTCGTGGAGTCGAATGTAAATGGCTTTTTTCGGTCCGGTAATATATAATGTATTCGAAATTTCTTTTTTTATCACATAACTGTGTGCATTCGCATCTAATAAAACGAGAAGTATCAATAACCTACGTCATGGAAGCATAAGACTCACTCGACTCCCGGATTTTCAGGTGAAATTACAATTAACTAGGGCTAATAGGGTATGTAAGGGGCGTGGTAGTCCAGTGGTTAGAGCGCTGGGCAGTTGACCGGAGGGCCG
>LYUA01000746.1:211631-221944 GCA_002093875.1 Calopteryx splendens
AAGGATATGAAGAGAAGGGCTGAAGATCGAGATGGTTGGAGAAAGTACAACACCTGAAGACCGCTGATATTGATCACATTTTGGTTTTCACCATGATTTCATAAGTTAAGCGTTCGAAATTCCCACCGTCATCGCCAGACGACACAACATGGTTGCCGTATCTGAGGTTGCCGCTTCGAATGCTTGGAGATGGGGAGGCGAAGACGCGTGCTGCGCGCAGTGTTACCAGTGTGTTTTGACTTGAAATGAAAACTGATGAAGTGTTGTTTTAGTTAGCGATTGATTTGTATAGTATTCTAGCCATCTGAGAGTTATTTCAAAATGGCAATAGAAATCGAATCAGCTGAGTGAGTAGTTACAAGATTTTTATGTACTCATTTGCCAGTACATTGCAACAAAATTGTGTGGTGTATATTATCTTCTCGGTTTCACGTACTTTTAAATGGAGAGTTATTTGAGCGAAGAAATTAACATTCTCGTCATTTTCCTCTTATTTCAAACTAATACAATTGCAACTAACTCAGAAATTTTGAAGCGCTTTAGTTATCTCCGGAAACATGTTTAATGCCCTCCTAGCAATTTGTTTGTCTTTGCTCACGAAAGTTGTTGATGATTGGGTTATTAATCGGTCGATATGTTCAGCGTTCAAATGAATTTTTATTTGAGCCTTTATTAACCTCGTAATAATCATATGCGGCACCCACCTGAGCATATTAAACATTGCTAGTCGTAATGCAGTGGTAGGATGTTAACTTCCAAATGTGTAAACCAAAATGACATTCTTATTCTATGTCGATCACTATCAATTAGATTTTACCATTTTCCCAAAGCATTTATCTGCACACGTTCAAGCCTTTGTGTAGAGCAATATTTTCCAGCATTCAGCATCTTCTATATTTCACCATTATAACATTTTTTTTATAGTGTGATTCGGCTTATACAGCAATATCTCAAGGAGTCAAACTTACCCAGAACTCTTCAAATATTGCAAGTAAGTT
Source organism: Calopteryx splendens (assembly GCA_002093875.1). Lineage (NCBI taxonomy): Eukaryota > Metazoa > Arthropoda > Insecta > Odonata > Calopterygidae > Calopteryx > Calopteryx splendens. The sequence continues at coordinate 212,630 of LYUA01000746.1, forward strand.
AAAGAATAAGGTCATATAATTAAATATTTTGAGTGTTCTGGTTCTGCAATTAACATGATTTTACTATACCCAAAAAAATAGGAAGAAACTGGAGTGTCTCTCAATACTGTTGACAGTGTGGAAGGTTTTGTTGCTGATATAAACAATGGACATTGGGATACTGTTTTGAAAGCCATTCAGTCATTAAAGCTTCCTGACAAAAAACTGATTGATCTTTATGAGCAGGTAATTTATTATAGCCAACGACGCTGATTATGGCATTCAGTGGTGCATTTTTCTGACTTATTGCATCTTTTAATACCTTGGTTTTTATAACAAATTATCATGAATTTCATTACTTTTAGGTGGTGCTGGAGCTTATCGAACTGCGAGAACTTGGTGCAGCTCGATCTCTCCTCAGACAAACTGATCCCATGATCATGATGAAGCAGCAGGAACCTGAGCGATATATACATTTAGGTTTGTTTTATATTTTTGTAGATTTCAGATCCTGGATGGATGAAAGTTCTATTCTTTAATTTTTTTATTAATTTTATTTACAGAGAATTTACTAGCACGTTCTTACTTTGACCCTCGAGAGGCATACCCTGATGGTAGTACTAAGGAGAAAAGACGGGCAGGAATAGCTCAGGCGTTAGCTGGTGAAGTATCTGTAGTGCCTTCTTCCCGTCTCTTGGCTTTGTTAGGGCAAGCCCTCAAGTGGCAACAGCATCAAGGTTTACTTCCTCCTGGGACTACAATTGATTTGTTCAGAGGAAAAGCAGCCATACGAGATCAGGTAAAGTTTGTTGAATGTATCACTTCTTAAACATGGAGTTTTCATGCACCAGCATGGTTGCTGACTGTGAAAATTGAGTAGGTACATTGACCATATTTTCTGGAATTATGTGAATGACCATGTTGAGTAGCTCTTTAGCCAGAAGTAATTACTACCTCATGTGTGGTGGTGCGATAAAAAATGTTGGGTGTTAATAGGTTTAACTGATAGTTTTTTCATTTAACATAGTGGACAGATCTTTTATGCACAGCCTGTTTCATCTTTTGTAGATTATTAGGTTGCAAATAAAATAAGAGCGTAATTCATAAAACAATGATTTTATTCACAGGAAATGAAAGTACAATTAAAGTTAGAGAGGGAAGGGATGTACTTTCTTTTATGTCAGAATAGCTGGTTTAGAGGGAAGGATGGTACAATTTCTAAAAATTTCTTGTTTTCTGTATCTTATTTTCTCCATTATTGTCCTATTTAACAAATTGAAGCTTAGATAATCATATCATACATTATAATCATACAATATAATACAAAATAATAAATAATAATAATAATTAGACAATCATAATAAATTATCATTTGAGATAAACATATAATCTTAATGAAGACAGGCATACTGAATGACTAACCTTTTCTGTTGCTCAAATCAATAGTTCTTGAGCTACTGTGTTAGAAAGTGTTGTCATGTGCATACACATTTATGAATGAACATAATCAGAAAAAAATTCAAATCATGCTCAGGGGACCACAAAACCTCTATTTCCACTGAATTCATAAAGTTTTTTTTACATGATTATAGTTCTTTGCCAGTACTTTCCTTTGTCCTCTATGTGGAGGAAGTAAACAAGTAAGTGTAGCAGAGTGACCCCTGAACTTAGATTTTTCCAATTCATTAATACAAAAGTGACTATTTATTAATTTATATGTTGTGTAGATAAGGCATAGGCCAAGTATTAGCAACTTGGGATTGTTGATTAGAGGGGGCAGACATTTTCCAATCAATAAATGGTAAGGGAAAATGAGGATTGGTAAATTCTTGTAAAAGAATTTGGTTGAAAAATTTGCAGTCATCAGAAGTTTATGTTACCTTTTAAATTTTTAGAGGATATCCTTAATGCTCAAGACGGCAGTTCTTAATTTTTAGATTGTTCAACTGTATCTTATTTTACATTCAGTGAAATAATGTTTCTGTAATTTACTGTTTCCTCATTATTTCACCTAATGTAAACCTTTTGCACAATTGACTGGCCAAATTTATTTTTATCATGCTAAATTTTGTCATTAATGGTGTTTTAGGAAGAAGAAAAGTTTCCCACCCAACTCTCCAAACAAATTAAATTTGGTACAAAATCGCATGTTGAGTGTGCACGATTTTCACCTGATGGCCAGTATCTTGTCACTGGAAGTGTGGATGGGTTTGTTGAAGTATGGAATTTTACTACTGGAAAGATACGTAAGGATCTGAAATATCAAGCTAAGGTTGGTTGTTTGCATTTTCTATTTCATCCTCAATTTATGTCCTTGTTTAACAAGTGAGTTATATCCAAAATCATTTACGACCCCGTATGAGTAATTCATGCATGCCTGTATCACTCTTGTTCTAAGAATACAGAAATGCATGTGCCAGATTATGTTGGGCTGATTTTTTATCAATTTTTATTTTGTCAAATTTTTTGTTCAATTGAATCTTGCTAACATTTTGTGGAAAGTATATTATTTTTATGACAATTGTGGTCAGTCTTCGGTGATGTTATTACTTTTGTCTGATTTAAAGTATTCTCTTTTAATAGGATGAATTCATGATGATGGAAGATGCTGTTCTGTGTGTTGCCTTTAGTAGAGATTCAGAAATGCTGGCATCTGGCTCCCGAGATGGTAAAGTCAAGATTTGGAAAGTGAACACAGGGCAATGTTTGCGACGTTTTGAGAAAGCACATGCCAAAGGAGTTACATGTCTTCAGTTTTCACGGGATAATGGCCAAGTTTTGAGTGCATCATTTGATGCTACCATCAGGTAAGTAGCTACTGCATTAATCTAAGAGTGAATTGTTTATTATGTTATTGCAAATCATGTAAACAAAAATAATATTTGAATATGGCCTTAGTAGATTCTCATCTCAAGCCATTTAATCTGTCATATATCAGAGATTCGACCCTTGCATATTCTTTCAAATTATCAAACCAGAATAGAACAATTTTTTCATACATGTCTATTACTTGTGCTTCCAATCCAAATTCTTTCATAATCCACACATTCCTCATCATATCTCTCCTATTTGGCTGCAAACACTCTTCATGTTCAGCATGCCCGTCATATTTATGCTTACCCTAGAATGCTCAAGTTTCTCTTCCATGCACACATGAATTCCTTCCCACATATTGTGGAAAGGAGTACACTTTTATGGCCTGCTTTAGACAAACAATTTAAAAAAATATATTGCACAGTCAGTAAAATCCTGTACATCCATTTGGTCTCAAGCTACCTAGTTCATTTAATGTAAACAGATTTTATGGTAAATTGATATTTTTATTTTAAGCATGGAACAAGCAGCACAAATTGAAAAAAAAATATGCTAAAAATATATGTCCATCAGTAAGTTGTTTTCAGTCCCATAAAGTTATGTTAAAAAATTATGAGTTCTTAAATTATAGTGTTTTACTAAATGTCGTTTATTATTGAAAGAATGTTTTACATACCAATGTTAAGCAATGCTTCCTTAAAGTCAGACAAAAAATAAAAATATGAAGTTTTATGATTGATATATTTAAATTGTTACACTTACTAAAAATGTGCTAATTTTCCACACTTAGCTGGCAAGACATGGTCACATATCATCACTGTTTATATGTATGTAATGCCAACAACAATCTCAATCTCAACTTTTACTGAAGCTAGATGCGTAAAAATTTCAGGGGACATTCCATTTCAATGGATGAGTATGAAAAATTGAGAAATTCAAGAAGATATCTCTGGTTTGATGTAAGGAAGGATTGATTGTGTCAATGGAAAGTAATATGAAAGCAAATATTTTACATTCAGAAGGATTTTCTTTCATTTATTAAATTATTAAATAATAGAGCTACAACCTTGAGTCTTGAATGAAAATGTGGCTAATCAATGCTACGGTGACAATTTTAGTTAATTTATTTTGATCTTTTTAAAATATTCATAATTTTTACTTTCTTTTTTCTTGTTACAGAATTCATGGACTCAAATCAGGAAAAACCCTCAAGGAATTTAGAGGGCATTCTTCTTTTGTTAATGAGGTTGTATTCACTCCAGATGGACATGGAATTCTTAGGTAGGTTATCCTTTGTAGTGCTAGTAGACCTCTGTGAAAGGTATTCCCATAAATTGAATGATGCAAGCTATGTGCCATTACTTTTTACTGATCTCTTCACAAGTGATTTCCTTTCATGTTAATATATGCATTTATTCAATTGAATTTCAAGACATTCATACATGCTTAATGGTAATTCACCTAACCTCAACTCATTATAACAATTGAAAATCACCCCCACTCATTTAACAACAAACCTCATTTCTCTGTAGCAACAAATTAAATTAAGCTAATCCCTAAAAATTTGCTATGTCCCATCTTAACAGCTTGTTACTTTGTACATTATGTGCCTAAATTATTTTTATGGACAAACCAAAGAATTATATTATTTAACATTGGACATTTATTTTATAGTTAAAACCCAGCATTTTTAGAAAGCTATATACAAGGTGTCACTTGAAATAAATGATAGCATTGTGACACAAACTAAATGCATTGATAGATGATTTAGTGCTCTCTGTGAAATGTGTTTTTGTTTCCTGCCTTGGGGATCCATACTTTGCATACCGGAGAAATTGTAATAAAAATTCTTGCTTCAGTTCATCCATGGTCACTGATATGAGAGACTAAGGATAGTAGGCTGAGGATGGGAGCTGTAAACTTTTAATTGAAATTATTTTTGTAATAATATTTTACACATTGTGGCAGTGTGATCTCATCCATGCAAAGCAGAGTGATCAGAGCAAAGAAGACACCTTTCCTGTCATGCTAAAATGCCACATATAACTATGCTATGTGCCGTCTAAAATGTAAAATCTTACTTGCCTCTGAGGATATTAATGAGGCGTTATCATTATTTATAATTCACGCCACATACTAATTAGTTATTCTCTTTGAAGAAATACACTCATTAATGTAAACACAAATATAAAGAAGGAAACATATACATTATCACTTCATAGAAATAACTCCAGTATTTCACTTTAATTATAGGATTGGTACCTTTTCATTATGCCATCTTACAATTTTGATTATCAATCTATTTGGTCCACGTAGCATTTACCTAAATATGTACATATGTAGAATGAATTATCTATTCTTGATGAAGTGATTTCTATCATCTGTGATTTGCTATGTTTTTTTCCCATGCATGTTGTATTTTTCTATGACTTGTTCTATGCATGAATCACCATGTCATGGAACTAATAAAGTTATTATTATTATAGTAACTTTGATTCTTTGAAAAGATACTATCCATCCTGTGATTGACACTTGCTGATGTCGCCTATGGCAGGACAAAAGTCACAGATTGTTTAACTATTCCTTATGATTTTCATTGTCATGTTACAGTGATAGTCCTTGCATTTAAGTTTCTAATATTTTATTACTTCCAACAGTGCTTCATCTGATGGCACAGTTAGAGCGTGGAGCATCAAGTCCACGGAATGTATTGGAACTTTCAAGTCTCTTGGTGGAGGTGGTGGTGCTGGTACAGATGTCCCCGTCAATGGCATTCATCTACTCCCCAAAAATCCTGAGCATTTTGTTGTCTGCAACAGAACCAATACTGTGGTCATTATGAATATGCAGGGTCAGGTATGTTTTTTCATAATGCCGTGATGTTGTGTGTATTTCTATATTTTATTGGATGTGCTGGCAGAAAATTACTATTATGTATTAGCAATATTGTTGGTATGTTTCAGTTAGCTGTAAAATAATTTTAATGAAATATATATGGTTAATGTAGGGCGTGTAACAGATGGTAACAGGTAAATATGAGGCCTAAGAAGAAATGTTTATTTCATCCTTTACATTGATAGAGTAATACTTAGGCGATTTTATATTCCCAAGCTAAAAAGTAACTTGTAGTTTGTAAATTTACAAAGTAAAGGTACATACTTCACTCGAGAATTACATATCAATCTCATTGGAAAGAGAATTTAAAATGGTAACTTATTAGTTGAATTACTTCCAAGAACCGAACATCTTTTGCTCCAATTTTTGTAAAATGAAAGATTCATCACTGAATAAGAGTAGCATAAGGGACTATTGTATCCTTGTGGGATTTTCAAGCATATAAACTATTGATGGGGAGAATCCAAAATATGTTTGAATCGGAATTACAAATGAATTTCAATTTTTTCATCAAATGTTGAATCATATTTTTTATCTTATTTTAAATTTTAATTCCTTTCTCTGAAGTTGATGTTTTAATCAAACCCATTATTTAATTTATAATCTTTGTATTATTATAAATCTGTCAGTATTTTATATATTTTTCCTAATAGACAAAAAAATATTTAACCAAATATCAAATAATTATAATAAAATATTTAATAAAAATTATAATTAATTTTAAATTGAACTTTAAAAAAAATAATTTGGGGATTTTATAATTTCAAGGTTACACTGCACGTGTTAAATATGTGATTGCTTGTGGCTTCCAATTTATTCGCAATATTTGATAAATGAAATATTAGTTCATAAAAATGGAAGTAAAGAACCCTGGAAGTTTTGTTATGCTATCAGGATGTCCAGTGACCAGAAAAACTCCAGGAATTTTGTCAGATTGGGAAATTCGGGGAGTTTTAGAATATTTGGTTAAGAACCTGGAGAAATGATGCTTGGGCTGAGTGTGACAAAAGAAAAGAAGCTGATTTGAAAGTGAAAGAGCTTCAACCGAGAAGGGTAAACGTATCTAAAGCACAGTGTGAAAGAGGAGATGGAGGACAGGAGAAGTTACCCGTATTGATGAAGATGTTCAGTCTTTAAAAAAGTCCTGTCAGTAAGAAGGTGTTGCTGATGATTTTGCTGTCAGTTTTCTTATTCTTTGGATTGAGAGTTTAATTTTTTTAAATAGTGTTGACATTGTACCATATCTGTTGCACATTCACTTTACTGATTTTTGGGTTCCACTTCCTTACCAGAACTAGTCTGTACCCAGTTTTTCTAGGTTTTTACCTTTTTTTATTATATATAGTTTTGTTGCGAGGAAAGAACTTTCTTGAAAGACATTTTTGTTTACCTTCTACAATAGACAATGTTCTTTGAATTTGAGATTGCTTTTTTACCCCTTTTTTCCAGAAAACTGAAATTTAGATATATGTCTTTCTTGCCCTCTTCTCTATTTCATATCAATCGTCAAATTTGTAATTTTCCTAGCATTATTTTACAAAAAGATTGTATGTATTTGTGCAAAAACATGAAAATTGACGTGGATAACTTGGAGACTATCACAATTCAGATTCCATGGTCACCCTGAATCTGTTAATAACTATCAACCTATTACTGATAACAGGTTGATTATCAACGTCAAGCTCTCTGTCATGATTTTTTAGCATTGTCTCTTCTATTTTGTTTTGATTCTCAGATTGTGCGCTCCTTCTCAAGTGGAAAGCGTGAAGGAGGAGACTTTGTGTGTGCCTGCTCTTCACCAAGGGGAGAATGGATTTACTGTGTTGGTGAAGATTTAGTGTTGTATTGTTTCTCTACTGCATCTGGAAAGCTGGAGAGAACTCTAAATGTAAGTATATTTTTTTTATAAATTAGTATTATGCTATATTTAAGCATATAATGTTACTGATTGAAGTAAAACTTGTAGGTATAATGGAAGGGCAGATGCCATTTTCTAAGACTTGAATGGGATGTGGTATTGACCAAATACACTGGGCATCTTTGAGTAAACGTTGAGAATTTTTTAAAAATAATCAAGTCATTGAAAATTCAAATTCAATATGTAATCAAGTACATAACTAAGTTGACTTTTGTTGGGTTAATAATTCAATATACAGCTAGCAAAAATCAAATAGTTTTCCTCTGCATGTAGCCTACTGAGAACATGTCATGAAATTGTAATGACTTTCTAAACATTTAGATTTATTGAATTACATATTTATTGATTTGTGAACCTTCATTTATTCATTTTCTTTGTAAATTTTGGACTAAATTTTGCTAAATTTCTTGTCTTTGGCTGATAATTGAGCCTGGAATTTGACTTGACACATTGTGCTGATAAGTGCACTGCCAATACTTGAAGATATAATGTGAAAGTTGGCTAGTTAACTAAGAGAGTATTGTAGTAGCTTGTAATGAACCTATTGCACTCATATGCTTACTAAAGGGTCTTCGATTCAAATCTGAGTGATACTTAAATGCTCCCTCAGGTTAAATATAGCTTTTTTAAAGTTCTGGGTACAAGATTTTCATGTTGAACCAAGTAGTTGAACAGAGAAAGGCACTGATCTCCTATTGTGTGTGATTAATGGGGTCATTTACTGATGCGAAATTTCAATTTTATTCTCAAATTCATTAACTAGACCGAAAATATGATTTTTAATTAAACATTTTCTTATGTGGTCATCCGTTAGCTTGTGAAATGAAAATTAAAATACCCAAAAGTTGGGACCCTCTCCATTGTAGTTATGTGGTGTTAATAGGCTTGGCTCATCCGGTGTCATAGCAAAATAGACTGCAAACATTGTGGTGATTTGATGGAAGTGATTTGTGCTTTAATAACAATAGGAGCACCCCTTTCAATGATGAAATATTTTCACCATCACAGCAATTGTTTTTTACGTAGACAAGTAGATATTTATCCAATTATAAATTGTAAAACTATTAAAAAAATTAAAGCATGATATTAAACTAGGGATTGTGTGAAGGCCACACAGGTGTGTCTTCCACTCAACAGCCTACTTGAGGGTATGCAAACTGCAACACACAATGTTTTTCTTTCTTCTTCTGGACTGTCATAAATGTCTGATTTATTTTTAATGAGATATTTAGAGTTAAACATATATATAATCATTCAGAAATGAGAAAAATGTATTTTATTTACAAAAAAATTATTTTAACATTATGCCGTAATCATTAGCATATAGGTACATATGTTCACAGATTAATTTTTAATGTATTAATTCTCAAAATCATTTGGGGATTTACAAGTCAGCAAGCTTGGGGATTTACAAGCACCTCAAATTTACTTCCAGCTGCATGATTGCCAATCTCTTCCATTTTTCTTATAATCTTTAGTTTTTTGTGTACATTGAATGAACATAGTCTTTTACCACTGTCATTTTGATAAATTTTCTCTTCAAAGAAAATTTTCTTGAACTGCTGTTTGAATTGATGTGCATAAACAAAAGCAATTGCCTTGTGCACCATGTAAGCAGGACTGACTGAAGGATACATAAGTAGGTACTTGAAGAAGAATATACAGTAGACTCTCGTTATTACGAAGTTCATGGGACCAAAAAATCGGCG
>LYUA01000746.1:233830-244336 GCA_002093875.1 Calopteryx splendens
CCTCCACTTGCTACTGTTCTGTGCATCGAAGTGCTACCAGCTTCTGAACAGACTTTTAAGAAATAATTTTGCTTTATTGGGTGTTTATCACAGCTGTGTTTTGAAAGTTTTCCATGGTAACTATTTTTTTCAGAAAATATAAAAGGTGGATTAAAATAAATATTATTTTAAGACCTTTTAAGTTTTTGGTTTGATAGTTCTTATTAAGGAAAGAGAAAGGTACAGTTTTTAAGCCCAGTTTATAAGTCATGCTTTTGTGCTAACACCACTATAGCTAAGAAGGAAAGAGCCCTCTAGCCATACCATGAAATGGCAAATCCCTAAGACGTTTTGAGAACACTGAAAAAAGTTCAGTACATATGCCTACTGCTATCAGATGATGAAGTGTTATTTTTACAAATTTGGTACATATTCAAATTTTCCTACCAAGGATGTTTTACTTCCATTAATGGCTAATTAATACTCATGCCCTCATCTTTTCTATAAATCAGTGATTGTTCAAGGCAGTGACTTCAGGTGGCAGCTGCCGTCCCTAACCCATTGGGGAATTTCTCACACTGCAGGGTTTAAGAGCTCTACCTTCACTTATCAGACCAACAGTAAAGGCTGAATATGGTTTTGTGATGAGATTGATTACTCCATCTCAAAGAATATACTTACATATTGTGTATGGCAATAAGTGTGTTGTATCAGTCTACAGTATGCTTTACAACCCTATTGAAATATATATTTTTTGAGTTTGAATAGTCCACTGATTAATCAAACCAGATTAGTCAAATGATTTTCACCAATTTCCACCACAAAAACAGAAAGCATGATTCAGAACAGTCACCCTGTGGGGTAGTTAAGAGAACCTACCCCTTAGCCACAGGTCACACTTATGGTAATACAGATACATTTCTACTACCTGTAATATCACTTTTCTTTTTACCTTATTAGATATTAAAATGAAACTTAATTTGTTTCCACAACATGGGAGAGACAGATTTTTGAACAATTAAATTTCTTTTGTGAAAGATTTTAAGGGCGGTAGATTGAAATTTGGCAGGAATTAGGATAACTACCCAGAAAAGATGGGGTATTTTTGTCAATGAGTTTCTGCATATTGTGCTGAATCTGAATCCGATAGTTTATATGCTCATCTAAAAGATTCAGAAAAATAAAAAGTACCATTGAGAACACTCGACTTCAAGGTTCTCATCTCGATAATATAACCTTAGAGTATAGAGTTCACGTATCTTTATAACTCTAAGATTTTAACTATACTTTAATACTATTTCTAAATGTTTTCAAATGTGTATATCCTAGTCCATTTGCATAATTTTTTTGTAATAATATTTCGTTCAAAAACATTTTTTTTTCGTAAAAATAAAAAAAATTAAAATTATTTAGTTTAAGCCCCTCCCATTTATATGTTAATTAGTACTCTTACTATTTACGAGGGTTCGAAATATATATTTCAACAGTGGTCCCGTAAAGCGTACCGTAGTCAAAATTCCCCACCGCAAGTATTGTGTACATAAAAGAAAGAAGTCGGTTGCAATCGTTGCAATCAATGCAACACAGCCTGCGACGAATTGTCTAATAATAGAAGTAGACTTGATTTGACCTAATTAAATTGAAGAGGCTGTGACACGAGTTTATATTACCGTTTACAGCATTGAATAAATATCTAATAGTCTGACATTTCTTTCGAACTGTGATTAAAGTAAACAATAAAATGTTCTTATCATTACATGGTAATAAATGCACTTATTCTGCACATTAAGGTACTCCTGATAAAATATGGACATACGTTTAGTTAAATGAATAGCTGTAAATGTGATCAACAACCGTAAAACATAACTGCTTGTTGAACCATATCGGTAAATTACCCTTATATCTATAAAACAGTAATGTTTTCAACTATTCCCCTTCCAATACAAGAATTTAAGGGGAGCGCCGGGAGTACACAAAAATAAGTCGTCCCCATTCCACAACTGAACGAGAACCCTTAACGGTTCGCGAATGTTTTATGTAAAAACAGAAATATGCTTTGCGCACGTAACACGAAATTTAACTATTATTTCAGTACCAAATGATACACAATCTGTGATAAAATTAATTTTGATTTTTCTAGTAGAATAATTTAACTTTGTGAGAGAAGGAGATTTCTTTAGGCTACATTTGGTGTGCCTTTGACCTAACTTATTTGGATATTTTTGTTTGTCCATATTGCTGCCTAAGCATTTATTACTCTCCTTTAATTTGTTAGGAAGATTATAGGCGGTTTCACGTGGCATTGGAGAATACTCTGCTCAATATTTTGAAGATATAACAAGGAAATATTAATTATTCCTGTCAAAAGTGTGTTTATGTGAAGGTATTAAAACACGTGCTCATAGTTATTTGTACTACTAACGACTTGTAATAAGATTAAACCGAGCTTAGTTTTGTTGTTAAATTACGAAAAGGCAATCGATATTTGTGTTTTATAGATTTAACTTATTTCCTGTAATCACACGCTAGTATTTTACTCACTAATTTGTTCTGCCACTATAAATCTTTATCGCCTAGTGTTAAGATGGGCAGAACGTCTTTGGAAACGGACCTAATGACACCTGAAGGAAGGGATGACAATGTGGTTGAAGAAAAGGTGAAACTGAAGAAAGAGCTAGGTCTCTTAGAAGGCGTAGCTATTATTTTGGGTATTATATTTGGATCAGGTAACTCGTTTCATATCAATTCATGTACCAATCCTGAAGATGCGAATAGACATATAGTAATAATAGTTAACATTTATCGAATTATAAAATGAATTCGTACGATTTTTTTCAGGAATATTTGTGTCACCAAAAGGGGTAATACAAGAAGTTGGTTCTGTAGGTTTCTCATTGATAGTGTGGGTGCTATGCGGTTTATTGTCTACAATAGGGGCTTTGTGCTATGCAGAATTGGGAACGAGCGTGCCCAAATCTGGTGGAGATTACGCATATATACATGAAGCATTTGGATCACTTCCATCGTTCCTGTTTTTGTGGGCTGCCAACTTAATATTCATGTAAGTAAGAGCTTATAATTGACTGCTACCTCCAATGAAAAAATAGCGTAATTCAAAATGCTGAAAGTTAAATTTCTATTTTCTGGCCTCACTCTTCAACCCGAAGATGTTTGCAGGAGGATGGTAGAGATGACAGGTGAAAGTCATGTAGGGGAGGTAGTTTCTTTCTCTGTCGCCTGTGGTTTTCTAAAATATATGGAAACCCAGAGTATCATTGCATGAGTATATTTGGGGATGTACAGAGGCGTCCCCAGATTTGAAATAATTCTCAGTAGCCAAAAAGTGCCACTAATGGTTTGCTAAATGGCAAATTTGAAGCTATGTGGAATATATCTTTGAAAGTGACATATAAGAAAAATAATGGTTTATACCTCTTTTTTCTAAAAAGCGGTCGTTATAAATCCTAATCTAGTTGTCCTAAATTGACAGCTATATTTTTACTACTAACTATTATTGCATGGCATCAGTTTACAAACTGAAGAGAGCATATGAGATTAGGGTCATCAATCATATTAACTCATTGGAGTCTTGAGTTAAAGTAAAACACCATTTTTCTAACTTCTTATCCCTGGTTATGGCAGCAGTCATAACAGCTTGAGGTGGGCAAACGTTTTGCTCTTATCCCAAATATAACTGTTTTCAAAATGATCTCCATCTCTTTGGGTAGTCATTATTCATCGCCAGTTGTATGACTCATAAAATAATTCATATTGAAGGTACCTTTTGCACTGTAATAATAACATGTTGTAATGAGAGCTTATTTCTTTTCTCCACAACTCAAAAGCATTTAACATGACAAATACAACAATTGAAACTAAGAAAATAAACTCCTTGGTTGCCATGGTACATAAACAGAGAAGTCTATTTCACCCTTCCATTACTAGTTTTAAATTATCTTAACGTTAATAGATATTTAAACAGCAAAAAATATTTTGTTGTAATCAACATGAGCATCCACTCTACACTTATAATTATTTATTGTCCAAATTCACCCTACCAGTGGCTTAGCCAGTCAAAGTTGTTTGGTGAAAATATTTAGAACTAATTTATGGCTAGAAGATTCTCATAGTCTCAAAAAGATTCTCAAAACCTTTTTAGGTGAATCATTGAAGGTGCCACTTTCCCCATTAACTTTTTTTCTGATCGGAGATATGGTCTTGGAAAGAGATTCGTGTAAACTATGATGAGCTGTTTTTACTAGATCTGAGGTTATTATTGATTCAGAACCTTATATTTTAGCATCCATCTTGCCTTTTATATCACTCACTACCTTTTAACACCACCATTATATTCCCTCAATCTTATAACCTGTTATGTATGAATCTTCCAAATGCCTTTACTTTCATTTGCGACTGGACGTAAATAGGTTCATATAGCCAAAACCTTTACAATTATTGCTCTAGCCTTGGATGCCTTTTCAGGATATGTTAACCCTTAACATAAACTAATTTCCTCCTTAAGACTATATTTCTATGACCATGGTGGTATTCAATTTATTGTTATCTGTATTTATCCAGAAAGATCTTTAATTTAAAAAACCTGTGATAACTTCTAACTTTGCATTCTCTGTCTTCAGCTAGCACATGCCTCCAAAGATACTGATGTACAAACATTTTTATTTTTGAGTTCCCATAATGCACTCTATGGATCTGCCCCAAGATTTGTTTAAAAAATTTGGTTGTGATTGTGATCCTGTATACACACAGAAGAGAACTCGCATGAAAAGTATTTATTTTGCTAGTTGTGAAAATGACATCACACAGAGGAGGGGGCTTGATCAAGCATGATGATATGTGGTGAGGGGGAGTCAAGGCATTCATCATGCCATTTTTTTTAGAAATATAGTTCAAATAAAGTGTAATTTACAGGATTACTTCAAATGATTTAGCTCTTTATCATGAATTGACAAATAAAGCTGGACATTGCAGTCCACTACTCATCAGCTTCCCATACACTTTCATTACATACCATTAGGTACTTTTTGTGGGTAGGTCTTTCAACTAAGTTTTGCAGTTAAGAAAAACTATGAAGTGGAAAAAGCATTGCATGAAATTAGGGAAACATTTGAGAATCATATGACATTTTGGGGTTTGAGTTTGAATAGGCTAACATCTGCATGAGATCATTTGAGCTTGACCATAAGCATCTGAATAAAGGTTTTAACTTCTCAGTTATCATTTCAGGTGCACGGATTTTGCAATATAAAACCACCTTGCTCAATATTTTATCCCTTATTAATTCACTCAATCTCTGATGATGTTATAGGCAGTTTATCTTCCACTAGAAAAACAAAATCATTTATGTAGTTAATAGTATTTGTAGGCAGTCGATATAAGTCATCGGCAACAAAATTCATATTCCCATTAATATATGTATCTGAAGATATAATCAAATCTGAGGAACAATGCCCTTCTCTGAAGTCTACCCTCTGCCACATGTGATATCCTCTTTATTTAGTTGAAAAGTGACAGAAAAGTTTATGATCTGAACAGGTTGTAAATTTTCTGGTCATCTTAGACATTTTAAATTCAATCATTAAATCTCTACCTAAACACCAATTCCTCTGGAAATTTTGCACGTTATTGAATTTTCGAATCTCAGCCTTAATTTTTCCAATCAGGACCACTATGTGTTTGTCATAAATTCTCAACTAAACATCAATTACTTGAAGTTTGCATCTGGAAAACTATTATTCATATGCTGATTTTTGGATAACTAATTCCAACTCCATAGAGAAGGGTCTATAACTGATACTTTTCACATTTTTCTTTGACTTTGTCAGTACAATTACTGTCCAACAATTTACATGCCCCAACTATATGGCTCAGATGTTTACATCTCAACATCTATAGTTCTTGCTCTTAAATTTAGAGAAATTCTGATTACCCTCACTACATCTTCTGCACATGTTCATATTGCCTGTGGCTTGCAGGAACAAAGATTCACTTGGTTTCTTATACAAGTTTTTTTCTTCTGTTGTCGATTAACCTACTTGCCACTTGTCATTGGTTCTGATTCAAATTAATGCAAATGCAGTAGATGCTACTGCACTGACCTTGTCTTGGCGAGAGCAGTTTCCTTCTTAAGAGCCACTGTAAGAATGTTTTGCAATGATTTATTGGGATCTTCCTTGAAGAGCTTAGCCTCAACAACTTGCAGAAAGCATTTACCCTTCAGCATTTTGTCCAGTAAATTATCAAATTTGTAATCACTGGCCTTCTTAATGTAAGCAAGTATTCTGCTCTTAAAAAGTTTCTTGGGTTGATTGTCGCAGTCCATTAAATTAAATTTTCCTTTTGAACACTGAAAGGCCTTTTAGTATTCCTGATTCAGAATGAGGCATAACTAATCATTTGTCTTTTCCGATGGCATTATGGGGTCACACAGGTTTGTCACTTTTATGTTTATCTCATTGCTGACCAATATTATCAAAATGGCCACTCTCCTATTATATTCTAGTTAATTTGACAAAAAAAATACTGATGTATGTATTATTTTCTGTTAAATCTCAGAATCATCTTCACTATCATATTCATTCAGGGACCCTTTAAACTCCCAGGAAGAAGAATGGAGAACTGATGTAACTCAATACCAACTAAGAAAACAAGCACTATGTTATCATTGTACATAAACAAAGGTATATTTCGGGAGCGTCCTTTTTTAAGACTAACTAGTGGAGCAGGATTACATTACTTTTTGAGAGGTGGAAAAATACAGTAGCTGACAAAGGGAAATCAATTATATATATTATATATAGTGAGATTGTATGCTTGTGATCAATGACCAGAAACCGGTTTTTGGGTTGGATGAGTCTATTTGGAAGAATTGTAGTTTGAAGGTGATGGTGACCGAGACTTAACCTACCCTCTTCTACCTGAAGTACTCTGCCTTTCCCTCTCAAGTAGTTTCCTCCCCAAATAGCACTTTCCCCTCCTATTGCTGCTGTTTGGTGTATATAAGGACCCCAACTCTCAACCAAGCAATACTTTGTGCACTTGGAGAAACAGTACATGGAAGAGTAACTCATTGTGAGATGTACAAACTGGGACTATGTACTTCAATCATTGCTCTGTTGACAAATGAAATCAAGTAATTGGTACTTGAAAGTCAATTTTAATGTTTACTTATTTAAAGTGATTAACAAAGTTGTGATGTAATTCCATTCTTCTCGTATTCCTAAATTAATGGAAGGGTGCATTAGTATTTTATCTTGTTTTTGGAGGGCCTGCTAATTGTTGATTCTCTTGAGGGACAAAGTCACTGAGAGCCACTTTTAGATCCCATGGAAAGAGAATGGTAGTGTAAAGATAACTTCTTGCTACATTCTACATTGTTTTTAGATTTATAGAACCTACAATGCACCAGACCCAGACAAGTGCTACATGAACTGGTAGATTTAACATGATACAATACAGGGGATTGAGAAATGTTGCAAAGCATCACGTGGTGGAAGGGAAGATTCAAAAAGGGGGAGGGGTCTTAACATGAAATAGTAAATGCAGTGTTTTTGACTGTTACGGTCCAGTTTATGTGAAAGGGACCACTGAGACAAGTTGCATAAAGATCTATTTGTTCGAGTGCATATGTTATATTTGGTGTTTGATATTATTAGGCAAGATTTGTCATTAGCTTATAACAAGGACTGACACTTGGGGATGGAGGTTGGAAGATCATTTATTAAAATTTCATTTATTGCCCTACACATCTGGCTATAAATTTGCAGTCATTTAATATGATTTAAAAAATTAGATAAATACAATTCATGCCATACAAGTTTGAAGGTGTTTCAGTTAGTTGCTGACCTCACAGGAGCAAGCATGTTACTTTTGTCCTTTCTAAACTATAAAATTACTATAAAATACTTTTAAATCTATTAATCACAACTTCCAATTGAAAATTTATTATCTAGAACACATTAATTGTAATGTTAATCCATGGTCATTATTCATTTTGAACTATTTTCAGTCTATTATGTTTGCAATGAAGTTTTTAATAATCGTCATACGTAAGAATATCATAAGGGAAGAGTGCTAAATTTTAAGGAAAAGTATACTATAAATTAATTTCTGGGCACAAAAGGTTTTTAAATGTGATGTAGATGTTGATTATTTCTCTTTGTCAAGGTTTAAGTTTATTTTAAAAATTGACTTTCAAGTTGAGCATATTATTTTTAAGTCCTTTGTTTACTCTAATAAGTTATTATTTCATTTATATTTTAGACCAACAACAAATGCTATCATGGGCTTAACATTTGCTAGCTATGTTATTCAGCCTTTTTTTCCAAATTGTGTACTGCCAGATGAGGCTACCAGAATCATTGCTGCTCTTGCAATATGTAAGTATTTTCTTTTCTTCACATAGTTTTATTCGTAGATTGATTGATTGATTTTGTTTAGCAATTGATGCATTCAGCTACAGTGTGGAATTGGTGTTTTAAAAACATTTGGATTTATATTCAGTTTTATTTATAATTATAGAGGTTGTAGTAGTAATTGTCATAGGTGAATTTTTTTCGCTATGATATTTAAGTAATGGTAGAATGTGCTTGCCTTATAACTAATTTTAAGTATCACAGTCAGTCCTTGCTAATCTGAGTAATTAGGAGGTTGGATAATCCAAATTATCAGTGTACTGGACTATATGGACATGCAAATAGTATGAAAACATTTGCGTGGAGTTTCTTCAATAGACATATACGTCCTTATTTAATTATGTATTACTTCATATTCTGATAATAATTCTCACAGTTTAAGAACTGTGATAACTTATAATTGGTAAATTAATCATTGCTCAGGGATTATGTTGTTTGCTTAGTGAACTTATAAGGCATTTGTAAAGAGATATTTCAAACAAGTTGAAAAATCCTCCTATTCAAGGGAACCTTAATCTTTTATTGTTATTACGTTTATATATAGTCTTTGTAATATGCTGAATTTTGAGTTTTTTTCAATTCATTAAGTGTTTCATTCCAGTTTATGAAAGTAGTTCCCTAATAATAGAGACCTCTGCCCTAAGAGTAAGTCATTGTGGCCTAATGGTTGTAGAGCTGCCAGTATATGTGTAATCTTTCAATATTTTCTTTCCGTAATAATATTGAAAGCATAAATGTCTCTTATTGTGTACTATTATTTTGAACTAAATTCCAATAAATAATTATCATTTCCTTTTGTTTAAAATTGGAAACTTTAATGTGGGAGGTTTAAAATGGGATTACATTAAGTTATTTCTCTGCTATGTTGTGGAGTCTTAATTAATGTTTTCCCGAATAACATTAGGGCTCAGATTAGCATGGGTTTTATATGGGTTGAAAATTATTGCTCTTATTTTTTGTATTTTAGTGCACCCATTACTTATGGTTGAGTAGATGATTAGTGCACAGCTTTTTTTTAAGTTTGCATGGCACCACTTTTGTGTTTCTATTTCTTTATTTTATTTTTCTGCATTGTGTTTATATTGTTTGATTAATGATATTTTGTCTGCTTGTAATTTACATTTAACATGTAATTTCTTTTGTAGATATTCCTTTCCTTCCCATCTTTTTGCTACAATCCTACAACTTGCATAAATAATAAAATAAATTGAAAGCAATGACAATCCTCTTGGCTCTATTTTTGTACAAATTTGTCTACTTGAATCTTTAGAAATACATCCACCTCTGATGCAAGCACTTGAAAAACAATGAATCAAGGATTATTATAGGTTTTTCAGGTAATAAAATACGACTGAGTATTTATATGCTAATTAAAAGGTCAATCCTTAAATGCACATATCATATGTTGTAAAATAGAATTTTCTGCACAAATATGACACTTCAGAGAATTAATTTTTTGATCTCTTGTAATGGATAATTGAGAATATTTTTGAAAAAAATTGGGAAAAGCATGTTATTGTGCATGTTTTAAATACACTTATAAATGTGGGTAGTTAAAAGTTTGAGTAAAGCTAGTTTATTGTGCAAGAGTGTAAGTGGACTTATGTGAAATGTATGAGCAAGGTAGGTCTCAGTAAAATGGCTAGATCAATCAAGTTAAATCTTCACAATTCCAATAATAATTCCAAAATAAAGACAATCTCATGATTCATGTTTCTGAATCACATTTTTTAATTCTTTGAGAAAAATTTTACAATATTCAATAAAATATGTAAATTACAAATTAACTTAACCATTTTATATAAAGGAAAAGTTGATGGTATATTAAATGTAAAAGGTCTTCCTTGGCTGTTTTTTAATATTCTTGAAAATAAAATAAAAATTAAGATGGATGTTTAGCATTGAAGCTAGTCCTATGGTAGAGAAATTTACATTTGAAATTGAAATAAAATTGAGAAAAGCAAAAAGTTTATTTAAAAGATCCTTGAAAACAAGTCAACATGAGCATTTTGATAGATGTCTATGTTCAAATAATGATGCATTTTGATAATAGTATAATCAGGTGATGTAATAACATTGGAACCAAAAATAGTAC
>LYUA01000746.1:292155-304663 GCA_002093875.1 Calopteryx splendens
CCCGGTCAATGGTGTCCCGCTTTACGAATGTTAAAATCTGGTCACCTTACCCATGAGGCATCACTGATGCCTGGAAATCATGATCTATTACATTAGTGTCCTCCCATCTAATACCCATTCCAATACCCTCCCATCCAAGAGACATTGGAAGATGAAATCTTGTTTTATATGACCTTATAAAGTGATTGTTTAAGTGCTTTTTATCTTAAATATTTACAAGTTAACTTCACGAATCATGAAAATTGTTTAAATTAGATATTTATTTTTAACTTCAGTACAGTTTTGAATCAGAAGGTTCTTTCTTGAGTTATTAAATTATTTATTTCTATTCCAGCAATTATGTAAATTGATTAAAAATTTATTTCGATTATTCTTTATTTTGTGGTGATAAATGTTTTTAGTCATGATAATTCAGCCTTATTAACTGTTCAAGTATATGATTATTAATGAAAACCTAAGCTTTAAAGAATGTAGAAATAATCTCATGCATAATGACCCAAGAGTCTGAAATCAGTTGGGTAAAGTCAGGATGGTCAAAATTATGTTATACCATGGGTTTTAAACATTTAATAATTATTTAAAAATTATTTTTAGTGACATCCATTGTGGCATTAATTTTCAGTATTTAAACATCTGTTTGGAAATCAATTAAGTTGGCTCTCTCATTTACTACTCAATGCTAATAAGGAAAAGCTTAGTAGGTATAAGTTGAACTCTGATCTAATTTGAATTAAGGATCGCATTTCTAAGTGATTAGCCATTGGAGGTGGTTCAAGAATATGGTTGTCCCTAAAGCACTCTCAACTCTAAAACAAGATCTATTATGGACTGGTATGTAAGTGCCCATGACGGAACAATTTATTTTTATGGCATTTTTATATTAGTATTGTTTACAGTTGGTATACCTCCCTCCTTTTTTTTAGCAAATTTGGAAACTAATAGGTAAACAAGAAACATTTGTCTAGATGGTTGAACCTTCTGGGAATTCTCTGTAAATGCCATTGTGGAATTTGGGAACTTAAGCAGTAAAAAGTGAAAGTTTAGGTACCTTGAAGAAAACATTTTGAAGAGACCTCCTGACAAAGGCCATAGTCCCAGTGAAATTTAGAGCATAAGTACATTTGTGAGTTTTAAGGCTGCTAACTATTAAATTATTCTTTATAGAATTTATGTTAAAAATGTAATAAAAATCTCTCATGGAATTATATGATACCAAAAGTATAATTATTTCCCTTAAATTTGGAGTATGGGCCATTTATAATCATAATTCTGGTGTCATCAGTTGAACCAAGAAGCAAATAATTTTGTGGTAAATGAACTATGCCTAGGATTGTGCAATGAAACCTTTGGGAAGTTTGCATAATGGTATTGATGAAGCATTAGAATAAGATGATAAAAACGATTTTTATTTGTTTAAACTAATACAATGAATGGAAATCTTTGCATTGAACCTGGGAAAATGGTCGAAAATCACCAACTTTGGAAGATGATATTTTAAAAAGTGGATGCCCAATAGGACAAAAAAATGTTTGCACCAGTAGGAGCCTTTTATTTTTAGGAGTATGAGGAAAACATTTACTGTATATTAAATTATTCCAAGATTTAGAACAATGATTTTTGTTTAGGGCCATGGTTATGAGTCACATAATTGCTCTCAGACTTGGGAGTATATTTTTTATTTATGAAATAGTATTTTCTTGTGTTATTTAACATGCAAATTGTGTAATGCTTTTCTGAATCTGGTTGTATGGTGCTTTTTTCTCTCTGATATGAAAAATGTATGATTTGAATTTATTTTAAATGCTTATCATTGAAATGGTCCATATATTTCAAGGATACCATTTTTTTAATGCCTAACTTGGCTACTTTTGGTAAAAATTCTGCAATTTTCACTTTGTTTTAAATGGAATTTGTCATTTACTTCAGTATTAGATGCTTAGATGGGTACCCATTTTAGATGGGCAGCATAGCAAGGAAGGAAGCGGGTAAGGTCTTATGATCCAATTGCAACAAAATGCAAGTTATTATTTCTTTCAAGACTTAATATGATTGCATACTTACTGATAATTTTTCAAAATTGCATACATTTCCAGAAATCTATTTATAATATGTACTTTTTTTTACTTCATGAATCCTAATTTTAACCAGTGGCTGAGCAAATGTAGGCTGATTGCATAAATCCTGACAGTGGAGCTTAGTTAACTGATGTAGCCATGGTAGAGCTTATAACACAAAAATCAAATATAATATGCCTTTTGTTTGTGTTAACCTTTGAGCTTATATTTGGTTGCTATTGTTTTTCCCTTGTGACACGGTTTTGTGGGGGAATAATAAAATAAGGTCTTAGGATTCCTGGAATGAAATTGAACTTAGTAGAAAGTGATTGAGAGAGTCATCCATTATTTACTTCACTGTGCCATTTGGAGCATGTCAATTGTGTTTCAATTGCTCAATTTAATACTGATGAGTAGAAATTGAATTATTTGATCATTTAAGAAATGGGAAATAATGGTTTTAGCTGCAAATCATTGTTTTGGTGGTAATGCTTTTAGGGTCTTTAAATGAGGAAAATATCAGGAGATGGACATCTCAGTTTTCTTTAGCAGAATTAAGATGCATTAAATAAGTTCCATATTTTATATTAACACTAGTGAACAAATAAAAACATCACAAACAGTTTTGAAATAAATAGTCCAACTACTACAAGAAGAATGGTTTGGATGAATTGCTTGAGTGCAAAAGTTTTTTATCACAACAAATTAAAACAAAAATATAAACATGGCGATTTCATTTTTAACTTTCAACTCTTTTTTTACAAGAAATCTAATTAAATAACAAAAATGCTTGACTAAATTTCTGAAATTTATTTAAATTAAAACCACTGAGTTGATAATGAGTAGTAATGGGACACACTTGAAACAATTAGGTGATATAAAATGGGATCATGGAGTGGATGATATCAAAATGACTTGATGATGATTTAATGAGCAAATATATGCGTTATTCACAAAATTTGATTTCAAATGAAAACCTTTTTTTTTAAACTAACATCAGCCCCAGGTGGCAAGAGTTTTGTCTGTCTCATCCTCTTGATCATGTTCATCCTCATCAGTTGGAGTATCCCAGTACTAAAAAAGAGAAAGGAAGAATTCAAAATTAATCTTTTTCCCAGTCAAATTTTTATTGCATTTAATTGTTACCACTTAACCTACTGATATAATTTAAACTTGATTTAAACCTGAGGAAATGGTACATTATATATAAACAATTATATGAAATGAAAAGTACCAAGAATAAAAATTTCTGTATTTTGAGGTTATGGGTACATAGGTACTTACAAATATTTCATAAATAATATGTAATTAATATGTTGAAAAAGAAGTGTGGAAAATTCCTACCTACCTACTTTGAAAAAGTAGTCTGTAGGCCTTGTAACTTGGTCTGTAGGATTTGGAACTTTTTTTGTGAAATGAATAGTATTGCACATTGAGGACCTGGGACTAGGAAGTGGTTGTGTGTTAACAACAAAAATCAAACAAGCATTGGCATGTTAATTTATGTTGATTCCATATAATCATCTTTTGGTATACAAAACCCCATTGAAAATGACTAGACATTGTTAATTGTTTTGTATGATTCGGCCCTTTTATGAAATTTGTCAACATCTGGTCATTAAATCTATAACCAGAGGTATGGTGTGTCCAGTACTTTTCCTGTTGCACTTCAATGGCCTCCCAAGCATGTTAAATTCTGTACCTGAAGAACTTCCAGCATCATATGCCGACCACACCAATATTTTAGTATTTTCCTCTTCAATTATCAGCCTAGTTTTAAGATCAACTACTGTGGTATATCATCTGCACTAGTAGTGTAGTCAGAATTCAATTCTTCTCAAGGTTGAGAAATCGAATCTAATTTATTTTTCCTACAAAAATAAACATCCCAGTTAATATTCATGGTAAACCTAACCCACAGAGTACTAGATATTGTCTCCTTAGTATTACTCTAGAAAGTTGAGTATCTTGGATGGACATATTTAAAAACTCCACAATAAACTGAGCTCTGTGTGTTTTCTGATTGGATCTATTCGGCATACTGTCAACATTGATGTACTACTGTCAATCTATTATGGTGAGTTTTATTCTCATGTTATTTTCAGTATTCTCTTTTGGGGCTCCTGTCCCAATGCTCAAGTAGTATTCAAAAGGGATCTTACTGCTTATGTGTAATGAATCTCTGTATCTCATGTCTGCCATATGTGACCCCCACTTTAACCTTACCTGCCTCATGTGCTACATATTTGCAGCAATTGTCTGTCTTAGGCAGAATATTTCGAATTACTCAACAAATGACAGTTATCATTGTTACAATGGAAGTATTTCTACTGACTTCCTTCAAATACACAGAAAAAAGCACAGTAATCAATGTGAAGGTCAGTTTAATAGGTGAGGGTAGAGCTCATTCAGTACTAAGCCCAACAGCATGTGAAATACACATCAGGGTAGGGGGGGGGGGGCAGTTCCTTATATTCATTTTAAATTATTCATTTTATTTATAGTTAACGAAGGTGTATTTTTGGCAGTAGTCATAATCAATGCCTATGTGAGGAAATTGAGAATTTCTTACCTTAAATATCTGCTCCATAGATGGGAAGAGACACCGCTGGCAGGCAACCCTACCAACTCCCTCCCTGTCAGCTACGCAGTCACACTTCTGACAACGTGATGGTGAAGCTGTTAGTGCCACTCTCCGGACAAATACGTCCAGGGCAAGTTTTCGGTGCCTCGCTGCCCTCCTCATTTCCTCCTCGTGGTGTGTTTTTTCCAAATGTTTACTTTCTGTTGGTGGGGCTTGTAGCTCCGTTTGGGGACCGCCGAGGACACTTCCGACGTCGAAGCGTGTACCATTCGTCTCCATCGCCAAGGGAGAGCATAGGTCCTTGGGAATGGTTAGTTGCCTCATGAGATCGCTGCTAGGTACTAGGGAGCGCACGTTGCGCGTTGTGTATGCTCCGCGGGAATCGAAGCCCAGGGCCACCAGTCCCGAGCTTGGTTGGCGGCGAGTCCTTAGGATGGTGGGCGCAAGTACGTGGAGGGTCAGGTCTCCCTCGAGGAGCATGCCGACGGCATCGGCGTAGGCAGCGTCCGTCGCATCCCTGCAGTCGCCGCACATGATGAGTACTACCGTTTTGGAGACTCCATCTCTGAAAGGCAATCTTGCTGCGTACCACAAGGCTTCCATCGGGGTGGTACGTCCTCCGGGACCGGTGCCTTCCCTGCCGTCAAATTGCATGCTGGAAAAATGCAATAACACAACTTTTTGCTATAGATTCTGAAATAGAAAACATGCGACGAGCGTGCTACCAGTAAAAAAATACGAAATAAGCTTGGGTAAGTTTTACTTTAATTCTTACTCGGTATAATTACGTTTCTTTAGCAAGATAGTGAAACAGCTTCTTCGCATACCTAATACCCAAGAAAGAAATTTTCCTAAGATAGAAGTGGTATCGAAATCATGAGCAAGATTGCATTGTCATTATCATTCCATTGTATTGCATTATCATTCTCTTTTTGGATATGAAAATTTAATATATAAATGCCTGCAAAAAATTTCGCGTAAATATTCTCTCGCAAATACATTACCGAACTGTGGCAAATACATTACCGAACTCTTTACTTATTACAATTTATGATTGCTGGAAGCACTGGAATAAAACTTGACTTCGATTTTTTCATCGTTAAGTTAATCGGCTTCCTTTTGTACATGGTTTCCATTGTAAGTACTTACTTGTGGAATGCCTTCTCAAAGTGTCTCTTGTTACTCCAAATCTTTCCGTCCACTGTGTGCGTATGAGGACCGCCAAAAACGCGTGATGCCATCATGCCTCCCCCACCCCTATTCCTCCCGGTGCTACTGTATCCTCCGTTAAAACCTACAAGAGCGAAGCGATTGTCTCGAAGCCCTCGAGTGCGCATTGCGGTATCCAACTTGATCGCCAAGTTCGCAATATTCGTCAAACGCAAACATGGGCGCTGCTCAACCAAGAAAACAACATCTCCGCTGTGGGGTGCAGGAGATCCTCTTTCTGACCCCTCCCCGCCGTAAATCTTCGTTTCTCCAGCGCTCATAACACTTCCATTTGATAAGTAACACCTTACTGAGGAAATAATAAAAAAATCTATGAATTAGTCAATGATAAATGTAGGAAAATGTTTGTGTGTCAGGTATTTGCAAAGATAAAAAGAATGGGGACTAAAAATACATGAGTGTGGTTTTAATTCTAATCCATTTTCTTATGATTTGCGCAGGAGGGAGTTTTTAACCCCCCAAGGTTAAGGATTATTTAATTGAATTTTAGTTTAAAAATCTATAAAAAAGTATTCATTTTCAAATGAAGGAGAAAGGTATATTTTCACAGATTTTATTATATAGATTAACGGTATTATGAAATCAGTGGAAAAGTACGTTTCTCCTTTATTTAAAATAATGGAATTACAAAACTTCCACGAAGTGAAGCCTGGCGTGGAAGAAGTATACACATCCCCAAAACATTTCAAGTTTTATCTTTGAACTTTAAGATGTCATTATCAACGCATTCATGAGCTTTTGTACAATTTTGTTCCGATCAATGAGTGTGACATGAGAGCAATTTATGCCACATTACGATGAAATAAACGAAAGTTAACATAAGTGGAAGCCCAGTTTAGCAGCGCTTTGACACAGGCCCGCCAATTTTCAGCGTCACCGCGGTTACTACTCACCGCAGGATTGAGGCACCCAGAGGTCCATGCCCGCATTGCGGCATTGGGCCACGTAGGCTGCCGCCGATGCGCACGCCGCAGTCTCCCACCCAGATGGACTGTTCGACGCCGCCGCGACGTCCACCTCACAGAGTCGTCCATACGGCGCAGGGTCCACCCTCGAGAAGCAAGGCTGCAGGGGAGACAGGATGTCCGATTCGCGGTCGAAGAGGGCGTCGCACGGTTCTGTGGCCGTGGGAAGTGGCGATGGCGACGGTTGAGCTGGTGACGTCTGTGGGCCCTTCGACCCGCCAACGGTGCCTCCCTCTCCACTGCAGTTGCCCACTCGCCACGACTCCGCGAACTCCTTCTCTTGCCCCTTTGAGAACACTGTCCGACCGTCTGGTGTCTCGAAGTCGTCGCTCGGCTCGTTGTTGTATGTCCCCAGCAGTCCTGCCGTTCGGGAGAAGAACCATCCGGAGATCCTCACGGTGCACACATTGTGGAAGGGGTTGCAATCGAGGACCATGGACGCGGAGGAAGATTGGAGGGCTTCGAGGGCCGGGGAGATCCCCCTGAGGGGGTTCGGACGTCCAACCTCCACCACCACCCTCTCCCCTTCCTTCCCGGCGGTCGCAGAACCGATCTCTATGGGAAGTTCAACTCGGCGTCCGTCGACGGAAACTCTGCCGTCCGCGGCCACGTCTATGCGACTTTCCTCCGTATTCCCCCCTCGCCCCTTGCCTGCCGGCACGAGGACTGTCACGGACCTCCTGCGCCCCTTGTCGTTGTAGTTGGCCAGTAGCGAGAAGGTCCCTCCTTCGAGGTCCCCGGCTAGGAGGTAGCTGCAACTCGTGGCTGAGAAGCTGTAGTCCCTGCCATCGAAGGTCACGAGGTGGGAATCTCCAGCCACGAGGGCGGACGCGGGGAAGGGTGGAAGGGCCAGGGCGGCCAAGGCGGCGGCGGCGTTCAACTCGCCGTCCGTGGCCTCGGTGAGGGCGGCGGCAGATGAGGCGTCCAGTAAGGCGTCGGCTAGGACCGTCCGGATACGTGTGAATGCGGTCGATCCCGGTCTGTTTGGCCCAGAAGGTGTGTCCTCGGATCGTGGGCTCTTCCCGGACTCTTTGGGACGTTCCCACATCTGCCTGAAGTGTGGCACTGAGTCGAAGGAGTCCCAGTCAAAAGGCAGTTTGATGTTGTATTCGAAATACCCAGCTTCGAGGACGTAAGAGCGGTCGGTTCCACGGATATGTGTGTCCCCGTTTACATCTCTTGAGCCATTGGAGCCACTGTTGGGGTCCCGACTAGCTTCTGTTATTTGACTGGCGAGATCGGCCACCGCCCGAGCTACGTCTATGATGAAATTACTGACCGCTCGCTTAAAGTAATCTCCGAGTTCGAGGTAGTGCCATGTCCATACAGCCTGTGAGAGAGAATCTTAGATTAATAAGCTATTGCGGCGATTTAATGATGCTAAGTTAGCTTTCGAGTGTGGCTGCGATCGTCTTCAGTAATTATTTACTTCCCGAAGACTCGCCGGAGTGTGAGGGAAACGAAACGTCATGCTCCATACACAGCAACACTCAGAGCCACCTTTGAATCATTTTGAGGGAGAAGCGAGGAGTCTAAATGCTTTCCCATTTTTTCACCAAATACTTGGCCACGATATTAAAGTTTTACTGAAATGAAGTATTGATATGATAAGCCGATTTTCATTAGCATTTATATTGTTAAGTTGCATAATTCGATCTTTTGGTATGTGCCTCAGGTGAAGTATTAACCGTAAAATGGTACACATTTTTTCAAATATTTCTGATAATGAGTGAGAATCCTTCATAAATATTTATCATATTAGTTTGAACTCTAATTATTATTATTTAATATTAGTTTGGAATTTAGATATGCATTACGTTGAAAGAAAGATTCAATGTGGGAGAAAAGAAATGCTAAGTAAAATAAAATTTACCAGGACAAAAGTTGTTGCTCATTGCAAAGATATTACCAAAATGACATTTTTACTTTGTATTTTTTCATAGATATGTGGTTGAGTTACAAGTTGTTCATAATGACTGCATTCAATATATACTAACCTTTCTGTGAATGAATTTTACTGTCCCGGTGAATTCTACGACTGGCGGTAGTTGCATAAACTGATCATATCGTCCAATTAGCTCTGTGTATTTTTCCATCACTGCCTCCCGATATTCTCCAAGGCCATTTCGAAAGTCTTCTTTGATGGTATCCCAAGTTCTGAAGAATATTATTTCCCATATGGAGGAACATTATCAATATTGATTAAATCAGATTTATACACACACACACACACATATATATGTATCGTTGGCCGACATAAACAGAAAAACGAATAAAAATGACACGTATTTCGGAAATTTTTCGGTGCAATACCAACTTCCTCAGATATAGGCATGAAATGAGAAAGGGAGGGGAAGGTATAAAGGGAGACGGTTTGGGAGGGGGTGAATTTTTTTTAGAGAGGGGAGGGTGTTAATGTCTGATATTGATGCGATGCGATGAGGAAATTAAAGGTCTAAGAGCCAAATGTAGACCTGTTCTATTGTCTTAAGTTAAAGTGGGGTGTCGGAGGGTGGGAGGGACGATAGAATGGAGACTTGATAACAATTTTTGAAGGGTGTGTTGTGGTGGGAGGCGTGTTTCCGGAGTTGGGAGAGTGATAGAAAAAGATGTAGGGCTTGCAGGATGCTCTGTGGTTATTCATTCTTATATTTAGGGGTGTGGTGCATTGTCCAATATAGAAGGTAGGGCAGAGGTGGCACTTCAGGAGATAAACTACGTTGCTGGAGGTGCAGGAAGTCTAGGGAATGGGTGGGAGAGAGTTGAAAAGCAGGTTGGGGAGGCATGGGCTTGAAAAAATGGGGCAGGTTTTACATCTCTGGAATAGGGCGGGGATTTTGATAGTGGCTTTGTGGATTTACGGAGGTCTGATAAGTTAGGGGGGCGTTTGAAGGTGGCAGAGGGACATTTGGGTAAAATATTGGCCGGGGTATTGTGGTTTTTGAGGATAGGATAATGGTTTTTTAGAATAGAACTAAGCGATTCTATGCTAGAGAAGTAGGTGGTGCAAATAGATCGGGTGTGGGTGTCTGGGGTGGAAGCAGGCTTGGGAGTGTAGGTGTGTTTTAGGATTTTTTGTTCAGGAGGGTTTCAGGGTATCCTCGTTGGAGGTGGCAATGGTGCAGGTTTGAGAGGAATTTTTCAAGGGAGTCGGGATGATTGCAAATTCGGTGCCCGCGGATGGCAAGAGTGTAGGGGATGGAGCGTTTGGTATGGGATGGATGGCAGCTATTATAATGAAGGCTTTGCTGTTTGTTGGTGGGCTTAATGTGAACGGAAGTGTGGAATTTGTGGTTAACAAGAGATATATTGACATCAAAAAAAGTGATTTGGGGGGAGGTAGAGGTGATGGAAACATAGGATGGAGCGTTGAGGTTGGAGATGAAGGTTTGTAGGGATTCTGTACCATGTGGCCAGAGAAGGAAAATGTCATCAATATATCTGAGCCACAGCAGGGGTTTCAGGGGATGTTTAGAGAGAAATTCTTTCTGCGAGACCGAGAAAGAGGTTGGGAAGTAGATTCTGCCCTTTGTAAGCCAATGCCCATTCCAAAGCTTGGAATCAACGACCGCTACAAGTATTATAAGAAAACCAAAATTACCTGTTTAAGTATGCCTTCATTTTAGTAGTTATCTCTTCCCATTCTAGGTGTCTCACTTTAAAAGTATAATAGTCCACCAGCTCTCCAATCTCCATTATCTCTCGCACATTGGCTAAGTTCTCGCCTATACTAATGGATATATCTGTATCAAAGAGAGATTAAAAAATAATACAATTGAAAATTCTGAAATGTTTAGGCAAGAAATTAACAAATTTGTTGAAAATACTGACTAATTAAAAATTATGTATGGCACAAGAAAAAAACTTGGGTCTTTAAAAATTCCATTCTGACTGTACATGATGCGGCTAAAGACAGATTATAGCGATTGTAAGTGAGCATAAGTTTTCAAACGAAGATTGATGAATTGTTCGGGACTTGTTGAATATATTGCATGACAACTTCTAAATTAACTGATTTATATCGAACTTAAGAGTCGACTAAGTTTTCAGGTCAACTATTTTTTCTCGGAGAGTCAAATAGTCTTGAGAGAGACTTCAAAGAGTCTAGCCGGCCAACTTACCCTGCGAAACTCAAAAAACTTAAAATAAAATCAGCGTGAAATTGAGGCGTGTTCTCGTAATCATGAAATGTCCAGTCATTTTCATTTAAATGTACAGTATTTAACTTTCTCAAGTAATGGTTGGATTTCTCATTTTCTAAGAAAATGCCAACAATATATTAAAAACACTTTCAACTAAAACGGAGTACCAACACTAAAATACACATGATAATCAGGAAGTCATAAGCATTGAAATATTACTATTTTACGGGGTTAATACTTTTTTAAACCTGCAGCGACATCCCCTGGTTTTGTAGATTAGGATAAAATGTATGGTAATGATAAATATTTTCTCTGAAGAGGATAAAAGTCTATTGGATTCTGGACTGTGGCTGCAGGAAATATTGTAATTAAAAAAATGTTGGTTATTTTAAGGATATCTGGGTCCATGATGTTGGTGATCAGTGCGCAAATAGTCTCAGCAAATAAAGGGTTTATTTCATTATTTGTTCACCCTTACCTGCAGTTTAATAACGTATTATTTACTCCATTTCAAGATAAAGAAGGATATAGAGTACACAATCACGAGTAATCATGTTGACGTAGTGAATGCGTTACCGTTTTCACTGGAGGAGAACGTACACTATGTGGTGGTATATCCTATGATATATGCAACCGGCGAGACAAAACCAATGGATGTTTCAACTACTACACAATAACTGTCGATATTAGCAAATTATATATTTTTCTATAATTTATCAAAAAAGCAGCCACCGCGGTTGATTACGTCGCAGAACGAAAGCATGAAAATGCGAAAAGTTAAAGCATTTTCACCATGAGTCTAGCTCAGTAGTTCTCAACGGGGGCGGCACAACATCCTAGAGGGCGATTTAAGAATTTTTGGGAGAGTTTCGGCTTATCGTTGTGATTGGGGGGGCGCTACTGACACTTGGTGAATTTAGAGGGAGATAATGAAGGGTTTTACTTTCCCCCTTCCCCCCGAGAAATATTCATCATCGAATAAAATTCTTTAAATATTCAAACAACTTACATTCGTAATTAAAAAAAGTAATATCTGTTAGCAAAGGTTGATGAAATGGAAGTTATTAACAATAAAATATCTTGTACGTATTTCATTATGTAATAACAAAATCTTTCTTTGTCTTTCTTATCCTTTTCCCGGAAATTAAAACCGTCAGGGATTTGTAATAACTTGAAATATAAAAAAAAACAAGCTTTGCGAATGGAATTTGGTGAAATAGTTGTCCTTCATGCGATTCAACTTAAATAGTTGCATTTGGCTCAAAGTTTGTTAAACGGAATCTCAAATTTCCTTTTATACGTTAGCCATCGGTTTTATTGGTTTTGTAGGTACTGCACTGAACGCCTTTTCGACTAAAGATGATTTTGGACATACTATAATAAGTAATTAAAAAGTCCTTAAAAATTGTTATAAAGGCTGAATTGGATCCAATACATCTTGTAACCATATTGATTCAGAATCGATTAATGACCTCAAAGTTATTTTGTAGCTCAATTAACTTTTCTTCACTATGCTGTCTAACATAGTCCTCA
>LYUA01000746.1:305080-325639 GCA_002093875.1 Calopteryx splendens
CATCACTATAATAAGATTAAATCGTTTGCTTGGAACTTAAGGACTGAATTCCTCTTTTCAAATATATATGAAAGAGGTGTTCCCTTTCGTAATATTTAAATGTCGATTTTCAAATTTTCATTGATCAAAGGAAGCAACTGTACAATAGTATCCAATAGTGAGCCAAATCTTTTGAAAAAAACCTTTAGAAAGTCATCTTTCTATCGCATGTAGAAGATGTTCAAACTCTTCATTCTCCTTGTACAGTTTATAAACATGCTAAGAGAAAACGCCAAACTCACCTAAGCAGTATTAATATCCGAACCTGTTAGCATTCCGTGTAAGTACAGGCAGGATATGAATCAGAAATGAGACCGGGATACGACCTACCGTCTGCTATTTGTCGCACCTCCTCCACGATCTCCTTGAATCTGATGACGTAGCTGTGGAAGATGAGGAAAGCGGGGCGCATCCTCTCCGCTTCCGCGGCCGCCCAGTCCCACACGGCTTGCCTGGCCCACGCCCGCCTCTCCTCCACCCACGCACTTACGCTCTCCACCACGCTCTCGGCCCATATGGCCAACCGCCGGGCGGCCCCTCTCACTGCTGCCCCGACCCTCCGGGCAGTCATGGCCACTCTTCCTGCGGCCTCCCCCAAGCGCCTTGCCGCCTCCGCCGGGTCCGGCAGCGCGGATGACACCGCGGATCCGGTGGCTTCGATGGCGTCGCCCACGAGTCTCGACGCCGAGGATAAGATGGTGGACGTCGCCTTTCGGAGAATCGTGTACGCCTCCATGACGGCTCCTTTGAAAAATCTGCTGACGCATGACGTGGCGACGCTGACTTTTTCCCTGAGAAAAGTACATCACATC
The DNA here is from genome assembly GCA_002093875.1 of Calopteryx splendens. NCBI lineage: Eukaryota > Metazoa > Arthropoda > Insecta > Odonata > Calopterygidae > Calopteryx > Calopteryx splendens. Next base: position 305,932 of record LYUA01000746.1, read on the forward strand.
CAATTAATAACCGTCAAAAGGAGCTCTTAAGCCTCTTGACCGTGAACTTCTAAGAGAAAAAAATATATATATTACATTCGAATCAACTAAATACTTACATTGTGGAAACCACCAAACGATCTATGTCCCGGATGAAGAAATCATTCCGGGAATACATCTGTGACAAAATTTCCTCCAAGCTTCTGAAATCTCCCACGAGCGCGTTCACCTCATTTCTGGAGTAAGTGGAAAGGCCTTCGACTTCATCTTCGATGGACAAATACCAGAATCTCAATTTGTGGGTCGTCCCTTCACCAAGGAAGCCGGCAGCCGCTTCTCCAGCCACCGCGGCCCAAGCGTGTCCCACGTCGGAATACGCCTCTCGTATCCAACCGCCCATTGTGCCGGTGGCTGCGGCCAAGGTGGCAGGCACGTTCGGAGTCCTTAGTCCGCCTCTCTGCTCCCACAAGAACCTTGTGGAAAGCACACGACTGGAATTTAGGCTGACCGTCGTTCCGGAGAGCACCGTCTCTACTGACGGCGCCACCGCGATGGTGGATGGTGGGGCGTCGTCGTCGACGTCTCGCCGTGATAACCTCGCAGTGACTGATTTTATGGGACCCGATCCCGCCTGTTCGGTCGACCCAAAGTAAACTTTGTACCTTCTCCTACCATGATCGGCTTCGAAAGAGGCAGATGGCATGTCCCTGTCCATCAGAAGTCTCAGCATTAGCGGGGGCTTCCGATTGACTTTGGTTTCCAGACGAAGTCCAATGTTTTCCAAACTGGCTCTGACTGACAGTGAATTCTCATTGGTGTCAGCCTTCAGCTGCAAACTACGACGGATCCTATGGGCTTTGGTCGTTAGAACAATCGTCCTTTCCCGTCCCCGGGCGTCCACATATTTGGCCACCAGTTGTCCACCAGCTTTGTCCGAACCTGCAGCACCTTGGGCGCCGACCCGTATGTCCAGCCCAGAACTCTGGTGTCGCATGGCGACTAAGAGGGAAATTGTATTTACTCGGCCGTCTACAACTTTGAGGCCCTCCAATCTTACCCTGGATACGAAGAGGTCTGACTCGTTCGGAGAGTATTCCAACTCAAGTCGTCCCCAGAAAGGTAGCTGTAGCGTAGAGCAATAAATACGAAGGACTATATCTCTTCGTAGGGCCGGATGAGTGACTGTAACCACTGCTTTTATATTCCCATCCTCTTTTTCCTTTTCGATCGTCATTCCGACCGAAATTGATTTACTGGAGTTCCGTGCCGGATCCCAATAGAATGTGGCATTTGAGTATGATGCGTTCTTCCCTGCTATTAATCCATTACAGGCTACGAGTTTGAATGATCTCACAGGAAGGTCTATTTCTAGAAGGATCTTAATTTCATTGGATGTCAGTAACTTTAAGTTGAACCCAAGGGACTGTTCCCTGTGCCACCGTAGTCTTGTGGAACAATGAAATTCATTCGGAGTAGTCTTCCAGGCCCAATCGACTCCTAGAACTCGAGTGGGTAGTTCAATTCGTGCGATTATTTCCTTCGTCCCGTTGAGAGTGACATTTATCCCGACGCAATGTCCATAGCACATTCGAGCAATCCCTGCCATTTCCGTGATACTCTGGAAATCAATTTCGTAGCGCATTGATGCAGGAAGAGTCCACAGCGTTCGAATGTACGCCCCTCCCGAGAATGTTCTGTATGAAGTGTCTGCAGCCAATGCTATGAATTCCTGACCGTTATAAGATATTTCTATTTTAACTGACGGGCCTTTATTGCCTTGGATGCTCCAGTCGGCACCACCGAGGAAATGTACGTCTTGTAAACTTGCCCATTTCGATTTCAAGTCTAGACCTAGAGATAACCCATCACATAAAAATCTTCCATGACCGGATATCTCCCCCAATCTGGCACCGTTCACTTGGACGAGAACCCCACCCTCCAATACAATGTTTGAAGCATCATTAGCAAAAGTACCATCGATTTTTATCGCTATTCCTTGGTCCTCCTTACGCGCATGGAGTTCAGCTAAGTATCCGTCATCGGTAAATACACTCTTGAGTTTTAAAGAGACATCTTTCAACATGCTGAAAGGAGTCTTCATCGACAAGCCTATGCGGAATGCGTCCCATCCCTCGATATCACGCTCAAAGTCAATTGACACTGTTTTATTTTGCGGCCAGTGTACCACAATGTTTCCGAGTTGTTGCCCAAGATCCATGAATCCTTGATACCTTTCATTTTCAGACATTATCATTTGGCCTGAAAATACGAATCCGTCTTCAAATTTGTTTCTTCCGTACACAAATTCCATCTCCCCGTACTTTTTCCCTGCCCACACCATTAAGCCAGTAGCTTCAGCGCTTGATTCCTCTTTATTGATCTTTCCATAAGCCTTAATGTCATAATACTTTGGTTCCATATTGTTATTGCTATCTACGCTCAATTGTACTTGAGCATTTATGTGACCAAATGTATCCTGAACCTCGTAGTCGAAAACGCCCAAAAATCTATTATTTCCTGGAGAAATATTTAACTCAAGCATGTATTGTTTGAGTGAACTATTGTGAGCGTAAGGGTACGGTAATTTCATTGTAGCGACAGCTATGTGATGTTTTTGAGTTCCATCATATTTTCCTTTTATGCTGACTGTTGTTTCAACCAAAATATGACCGTTATTGGCGAACCAAGATGAAGCTGTGAAATTAGCCGATTCCAGAAATGAATATGGAGTTTGAATACATAAGTGGCCCCTCATTTCATCACTGTTTATTGTAGCATTTATTGCAAGTGGGTAGGGAGAAGTCTTTTTCAAAAAGTCTGAATCTAATTCAACATGCATGGTTATTGGGAATGCTTTCAGTAATATGTCGGCTTTATGAGAAGTGTTCTTAAATCTGAACATAGCCGATCCGTCAAGCAAACCCTCGCCTAAAACAACTGAAGCACTAATGTCCATCCAAATTTTGGAATATTTAATTATTTTCCCGCTGAGAAACTTTCTTCCTTCGTTTTCTCCCGTTTCTAGGTATATTCTGTTGACCCCATTTTTTGTTTCACATTTAACCTCAGCCTTTAAAACGTCAATGTCGTTGGCATATGATGCGGAAGCGTTGACTGCCCCTGTTGGTAGCCAAGAAGAAGACAACTCTATGTTAGCAGCGTATCGACCCCCCGTTCTCAACTCAATTTTTCCGCTGTGGTCAACACCTTTCCACATCCAGCCAAACGCTACAATTGACTGCTGTGACGCATCCCAGCTGCCTCCTATAAATTCACTTATGCTCAATTTTCCTATTTTCTTGTCTTTCCGTAAGTATAAGTCTATATCTCGATCTCCCCAAGAAGTGGATAGTAATTTCCCATTTAGTATTACGTGTTCGAACATTTCAATTGAGAGTTGTAGCATATGCTTTGAATTACCAAAGGAAAGTCCGCAATCTAGATCGTATTTTCTGTTTTCTTTTTTCAGCATAGCTTTAAAAGAGACTTTAGAATCAAACATAGGGGGCACGAGCAAGTTTGCTACTATACCTTTCCCATTAAAACCAATGTCGATGAGTCCTTCCAATTTTCCGAACCTATACGTTGAAAAGAACACTATATCCTTCAGGAAAGCTGCCGTTAAAGTTATTTCAGCATGTGGAATTTCCAGACTCGGTGCTGTTAACGAGACGTTTCCTGTGATCTCTTTGCTTGATTTATCTAACTGGTAAAACAATTTCAGAGTATTTTCTTTGAAATATCCGGATGTGGCCAAACTGTTGTTTTCATAATTCCCGCTGACTCCCCCGTTATAATTAATGGTTGGAGTGAGCAAACTGAATGAGCCTTTTACTCGGTAGTTTACAAATGCATATGCTATACTTGTACCGTACGTTGCATTCGAAAGAGACGCCTTCACTTCAACGCTGACATCCCTCCAGTCGGGACGATCGCACTGAACGCTACACTCAAAGACTAAGGGTGATGATTTACCAAGCAACGGTAGGTCTGCCTCTAAATTCAGCGCGTTCCGTCCCAGCAAATCCTTTCGTACTTGCGCTCCTACGCGAATGTATCTTTTGTCTGCGGTAGCTCTCAGTTCTCCCGTCAGCCCTTTGTCACTTTCCATCTTCATGGAAAGTGTACCACTGAGGCGGGGCAATGCCTCAAATGGTGTCGTCATATTTAACTTCCCTACGAGCAGTTCAGATCCTTCTTTAAGAAGGGAGAAAAACATGTTCATATGGGAGAACTGGTGATATGGAGTGGTCAAACTGAAACCTCCTTCAACCCTACAGTTATCGGGTGACAGTGAACCACCCTTAATAAACGCGTCAATGGCCATTCTTCTTCCGTTTAACTCCAACTCCCCGTTGAAACCGTAGTCTTCGGGCTGAGACCTTAGCTTTCCTTTTAACTTCATCTTCTGGCCCTCTCCCCAAACAGCGTCGCTGATCACATCATAAGCGTCCTCCACTCTTCTTCCCGAAACGTCAACTGTCACCATGAACGGGGTCTCTAATCTGATTTTCAGCAACTCCTTTGGTCTTACTATTGCTGAAGCGTGGAATTTCGCTGGAGTATTGCTTTCTGGCACGGAAATAGCAGCATTTAAATCTGCTTCATAACGGCTAAGGTCTAAAAGAGCATCAATGGAAGCCGTGAAATCATTCTCTGTTGCCATAGTGGCGTTTATATCATACCGAGGGCCTTTGATTTTCGCCGTAGCCTCCACCTCAATTCTTTTCAAGGGGTCCCAAGGTGTTCGAATGGCAAACCTTCCCCTTGCCAACCCCGTTTCCTCCACGAATGCTCCATTAGCAGTTATTTCCACGCGTCCACTGTCCCATTCGGCTCGGAGTGCAGTATCTCTCTCGTCGTCCTTTCCGCCCAACTCTGCCTCAACTTTCAACTTCTTGAGACCCACGAAGCTCGTTTCGACGGAGAGAAACGCCCTGACTGCACTCGGATCCAAAATTCCAGTTGCTTTGGCATCTATTTTGTGAGATTCTCCATAAATCGCTAAAAGGTGGGCTTCTTTAGTGTCACTCTTAATGTCGTACCCAGATTCAAAAATGGCGGATCCTCCTTTAAGAGAGATTTTAGAGTGAGACCCCGATTGATGTTGCATTGTCCCTTCAACATTTGCCAAGGTGACTCCGCCTCGCAGTAATGTGGCCTCCATTTCAAAAGAATCCCCATTTTTTTTGGCAACATTACCTTTGGCTGTCCACATTCCATCATCTCCTGGGGTTTCTAGATTCATCTCAAAATGAGTTATTCCAGATTCCTTGGGAATTAAAGCAGCAATTAACTTTACTCTCCTTTCTACTGACATCCCTGACTGTAAGATTACTTGCAAATTCATACCGTCGTCATTATCTTTAGCTCTCCCTAATGACCAGGATACTAAAACTGGCGCTACCCATCCTGATAAATTAATTCCCAAGCTTACTTTTTCTGGCGGTATCCACTCGATTAGAAAATTCATAGTGCCCTCATCTCCCCATTTAACATCTAAACTACCTAATAAATGCATTGTGTCTTTCATTGTGAACTTTCCGATGACAGACCACTTATTCGAGCCATGCACATGAGCCAAAAGATTGACTTCGTATGGTTTTTTAGGTTCTGAACTAACAGATGCCATCATTTCACCTCTGGTCCCCTGACCTAATTCGTACATTAAAAGAACTTCTTTGTGAGAGTGATCGAATACCTTACTTACTTTTAACCTCAGTCGGGTATAATCTTGCACCGGTGTTTTCATTTCGAAATCAAATTCATTCTTGTTGACCATTCCTGTTACCGAGTAACTCGTTGCCCCGTAACGGTAGGTAGCAGTTACACTTTTTGGTGATTCATCTGAAAAGTCATAATTCAAGCTGACAAATAAATCTTCCGTGAACGGAGTTGTAAATTCTAGGTCGGAGATAGCTTTAAAGGCAGCGACTTCTAGCTTTCCTTTAAGTCGCACCATTTCCTTTTCTGTGTCTCCCCAGCGCAACGAAGATTCTGCTGTTGCTCCTATTTCCTTGTACTCCAAATCGACCGAGAGAGTAACTGTTTTTCCATCACGCCATTGTGAACCTTTGGCCTTCACTTCACCCGAAAATACTCCTTTTGGTGCTTTGGCTTTTAAATCAACTTCTAGCACTTTCCCTAACTCTGCCCAAGTTGTATCCACACGACCTAGGAATTCCCTACTCTCTGGCTGTAACTCCCACCTTACAGAAGCATCATATTTTTTATCTCCTGGCACATTTATAATCACTTCAGTCTCTAGGTTGGATAAATCTGGGTTGTGTTTAAGGACAAACTGAACACTTACATTTGCACCTAAATTGGCGCTAGCTTCTGTTGTACTGGCTACATTTGCCACATCGTCTTTTTTCCATGTCGCTTCAACAAGTTCGTATCCCTTTATGTTGGAAACAAATTTTATTTTTCCATCGTAGTTCGTAGGCATGTTAATGAATAATGTTCCTTCCACCTCTCCCACTCTTAATCGGGTTTCACTATTACGCCAATCATTGAAAACAGCCACCCCGTCAATCTCTTGAGAAGTGATTGGTGGAGCACTCAATTTTACTCTAACTGTATCATCTTTGTAAATCCCTGAGCCAGAAAAAAAAGTGCGACCTTCTGCTTCAGCATTGGCTTTTATGTATCTTCCTTCAGAATGGTCACCCGCGAAATCGTATCCTAATTTGGCAATGATTGTTTCATAACCAGGATTTATCGTGTTTAGTGTTATTTCTGTGTCAACTGCCCTCTCCTTAGTACGTAAATACCCCTCTACTCCCAACATTACCTCGTCGTATAGTAGTGTCTTTATTTCAACCTCCAAATTCCAAGTGGTGTCGTTTTCCTCCTCATAGAAAAATCTTGTAACCGATCCCAATTCTTCAAACCCTTCAATAGGAGTCGTAAGATTAGTTGTTATTCGGAAGAGACCTGGAATATTTTCCAATTCATTATGGGAAACATACATTTCATCTCCACGGCGCGCTGTGATGGCAATTCTATAGAGGTCATCCAGGTCCCATTTAGCTGTTCCTTCGAGATCTTCAAAGCCTTCAAATATTGTACGTGCTTCTACGTCTACTTTTCCATTTCCACTGTAGTCTATAATTAAGTACAAATTTTCCAGAAAGGAAACAAATGGTGTAGAAACGTCTATTTTCATCATTGATCCCTGATGTGAATTATTTAAGATTATTGCCACATCTGCCGAGGTTAATTTTTCCATCTTGAAGCCTTCGATGTTTATGATTCCACTTGCATTTAGTGAATATACCCTCCCAATTTGTCTATTCCAGAGCACACTTGTTTCTATCCTACCCTCGTATCCAGGAAGGGAAGAATTAACTTCTGTTTGAAATTTGAATTCTCTGCCACGATCAAGCGCTGCTGATGCAAATAATAAGGTGTTCTTATTCTTACTAAAGATGACGTGCCCACTTTTATCACCTTCTCGTTTCCCTTTAATGAGATACGACACGGAAGGTATCCTGAACATGGCAAACGCATTTTCTCTTTCCACTCGAGCCTTTGCCTGCAAATTTTCATATCCTTGGAAGGGAGTCTTTGCATTTAGTTCCAGGCTCTTTTCTGTCGTAGCCATGTCATAAATTCCATCCACAGAAAACTCGGATGGCACTGCTGAAGCAAAATTCCAACGCGCGATTGCGGATGCGCGACCTGCCCTTCTCGAAAGTCTTCCTGTCACTCTACCGGAAAGAAAGGTACTCATTTGATTTTTGTGCGCTTCAAATCCGGCTTTCATTTCTTTCCCTGGTGGAAAGTCGTAACTTGCTTGGATATTAATATCCTCCCAACCGTGTATTGGCGTTTCTACATTTGCTGATGCGCTGGCTGAATGGTTTCTCCAATTTTCAATTTTCCCAGAGAATTTGTATTTGTCATCCTCCTTGGTCAATGTCAGCGTAGCGGCAGTTTTATTGATCAGATCCTTTTCCAGCGTTAACGATAACCGTCTATAGCTCTCTATTGGCGTGGTTACTACTACAGTAGTTCCTTGATCGATGGCCGAAATTGACATCGTATATGCTGGTATTTGATTTCCGATATTAATACGCAGGTCTCCTTTTCTCTTACTTTGATATTCCGCTTCGAGACCAAACGTTCCAATGTTCCCTGGTAAATAAGGAGATGATATCAATAGCCTTCCTTCATAGTTTTTAACTTTCTCTTCAATTTTTCCGGAGAAAATAACGGAGGAAGTTCCGCCCATCGTTATCAAATGCGCTTTCGTGTCCAATTGACCTCGTCTGGTTGCGTCATAGTACAAGGACGCATCAACTTTTTCAAATCCTTGAAGAGGTGTGAGAATTACAAGGTTTCCTTGCATGGAAGAAGTAGTTGGCGAAGCTAAGGCGCCTAGCATCGACGTCTGCGCCCCATTAAAATCTAAAAGTAGGCTGAAGTCCGTTTTCCGTAAATTTGAATCTACGGCGTAGTAAGACTTAGCATCCAGGATTTCATACCCTTCGAAAGGCGTTCTTATATTAAGTGATGCATTGAAGAAGCCCGCTCCACTTTCGATATTACCACTTATTCGGTAAACTAATGCCATCCTCTGATATTCAAGAATAAAGTAAGGCCATGGAGAATTGTTGAAAATTGCTTCTGCTTTCATGTATTCATAGCCGACTAATGGTAAGCGGATTACGGCTTGGATTTCAGTTACAGATTTGTCCATGTGCAATTTACCAGTAAGTTGTGATTTTATGGCATCGCGGTCCAACACAGCCTCAAGGTGATGGTCACCATTAATTTTATCATATGCTACAACAAAGGATACTTTTTCCATCCCCTCTACTTGACTTTTCAAGTCAATACTGAGTTTAGCAGAGTCTTTGCTTCTTTCAGTAGCGCCAGAAAGAATAAAGTAATCTGTCCCATTTTTTGTAACCGTCATACTCGCCGTCGCTCCATTAGTTAAATCAATTTCCATTGCAATTGATCTTTTAATAGGAGCTTCAATAATTGTGCTGGCGGTGTACTTCCATTGGTCCAGTCTAATCTTGGCGAAAATGTCTAGTTTTGATTGCAGTACCTGATTATCCCTCTCTGTCTGCATCATCATTTTGAAATACTTTTCGATGGCAAGAAAGTCAAAATCTAAACTCACTACAGTAAATTCTTCAACCCCTGCGGGAGATATCTTCAGATTAGCATTAGCGGCAAGGTATTTTGGAAAGTGAAATGACGCAATAGCCTCAGCCCGTTCATTGTTATCCATCGATGCAAAAAAGTGTACAACTTTTTTCTCCTCTACAAAATTGTAACTCACACCGAAAGACATTGTTTTGCAGCCATCCATCGTAACTTCCGAAGTTATAATTGTCAGCGGTCCTCCTCTTTCCATACGCGCGATTATGGTAAGGTTTTTCTGTTCTTCGCCGTAGGTTATAACAATTTTGGGCCTAAGCACAGTTATGCCTTCTTCGGTTGTTTTACTCTTTGGTATTTCCAAATTCAGAGACAGTGAATACGCCCACGGTAGAGATAAAGCCACATTTCCAATCACAGCTATATCACTTGGATGGTTGTCCCCTCCCCAAGCAAAATCAAGGGCAAAAGTTATGGCCTGTTCTAATCCTCTCATGTACGTGTGAGAGAAATGGCTGAAAGAATTTCCGTCAAAGCCATTAATGAGGGTAACATTAACAACTGGTAACTGGACGTGTCCCTCCCATCCTCTGTAGCACTCCAGTCTGCTCTCCCAATTAAGTAAGTCCTTGATGCTTAGGGAGTGCTTACCACTTATCCCTGGTGCCGCCACTGCTGTCTCAAAGTTTCCTTTTCCCGTTCGGGCAAAGTCGACTACGAAGCGTAGTCGACCCGACCTAAGACGAGGACTTGTCGCCGTCACGCTCCCATGAATCACTCGTGGCCGCCAAGTTTGGCCTCTTGGCGTGGACCCTTCCTCGTCTCGGGCTTCTAAAAGCAGGGAACTCGTTTCACCATTGAAAGTTACTTCAACCAAGCTGCGAACACTGTGTGGACTAAGTTGGTGTTCCAGCTTTGTGGATCCTATCGTGTCACTCACACCTCCGGAAATTCTTACCACGAAATCATTCCTGGAGCGCAACGCCGCCTCTATTTCCACCTCTGTCACTGTTTTACCTCCGTATTTTATCTCCAGTTGTTCGCGGAGTCCCTCTCCGTTGCGGAAGTTGTGTCTTAGGGAAGCCTCGATGGCGGAAAACCAAGGCGCTTCCAGATTCACGTCCACGTTAGCCACTCCGGCAACCATGAAGATGCCTGATACGGAGGCGATAGCCGACCTGGTACCGTCCAGGTATAGCTCCGATGCTATAACCGACCGACCCCCCGAGTCTCCGGATGAGTAGGAGAATATGGCGCTGCTGTTCTCGTACGCCCAAACATCAGAGGTCAGGTTGAAGTAACCCCTGCCGGATTTGAGTCCGGAGAGAGCGAATCCCAGGTCAACGCCGTTGGTCTTCGTGTCGTAGGGACGCCTCCAGGAGAGGGATGCGGTCATGTCCGCTTCTCTGTCACCGCGGCGGCTGAAATTAAATTTAGTGCCGAAGTGTCGTAGGTTGGGGCCCGCGGAGCGGACGAGCGCCCCGCCCGACAGCATCATGTCCCTCTCCGTCTCCTCCAGCATCCACGCGCAATTGGTGAAGAAGGACTCGGCGCCGTTCCACACAATCTGGGCCGTTGTGTTGGTTCCCAAAGGTGATGGGGATGCCCGGTGAAGTATGGTGATTTGAGCTTGCCGAATGGATTCCATGGTACTTTTTACGTGGAGTTCCAGGTCAGCGTTGCTTTCCCAAGGTGTTGCACCGTCTTCAGGCAGAACCATTGTCAATTCGGCGGCGAGATTTGAAACATCCTTCCTCCAATTCGCATCGAGCTGAAAGGTTAATTATTATTTTATTGAAATGGTAACGTCCTAATCCAAAGAATATCAAATAAGTGGTATAAAATTCAGCTACTTGATGCTAATTTTTTTGAGTCTAATGGAAATGGACGCCGGAAAGGTATCCTTGTTCGGAAGTTATTAACAAATTCTACTGCGCTTAAATTAAGAACAAGTAATACAATAAGTCAGTGGAATCTTATAAAATGACACTAAGATGGTCCTGTTATAAGTTATTGATGACCTATTGTTATTTAAGCGTTACTGAACATTTCCGATTCAGGCTTATCTTTCCTACTCACATTCCCTAATGCCAATTTTAGAAAATAAAATGGATATTAATAATAACTGATTTAATATAAAAATAAAAGTGCATAAAATATTGATTTATTTGAGAAATGTAGGTGTAACAATAAAAACAGAAGTCATATTTTAAATTGTCGAATTTAAATATAGTCCACGCTAATCACTCACTCTGTATTCTTAAATACTTCAACCCGTCGTAAGAATTCGAATTTTATTATAAAAAATTGATTTCTATGCTTTAGGTTGTCACATCCATTTATATTTTTTGTGTCGAAAGTAATAACTGCTTTAGATTTCACTGCATGGTAGAGGGGCATATTCATGTTTATCAAAAGATGTTTCTCCTCTACAAAATAATATTTACTAATTCTTTTCTCAAATAATGATTCTTATCCTATGAGTGTGCACGATTATAAATAGAAATGAATGCAGTGAGAAACGCTTACCTATTGCACGAAGAATTAGGTTTGCAAAAACTACGGGTAGAGGCTCACCTTGTAAAAATAATCCAACCTGTGTTACTTTATAGATTGAAATACTGGTCAGGTGAAACGATTGTTTTGTTAAGAATCTCCACTCATATGTTTAATCTGTATTATTGCCTGGACAGTGCTGTATTCTAGAGATAGTAGTATAATCGCGTGACTCAACAGTGAATATTAATTCTTAATTTTTCAGAGATTAATATTTATAGTAGACTAACCGTTCCGTGAAATCTCTTTCCATCCCACGTGTACACGGCTGAAGCCGATTGTCTTTCAATGCCTTGGAATGGAGTCTGCAGGCTGAGGCTGAATTTAGCTCCTCCTTCTTTTCTCTCGGTGTGCAGTGCCATAGAGATCGCCCTATCTGGAGCCCAAGATAAGTCTGCTGTCACTTCATCGGGCCTGAATGGGAATATATGATATTTTTAGTTTCTTCCCAAAGGGTATGCTCTCGCCAGCTAATATTGTAGTTTCTTTATTGAACAAGTTTGGAAGAACCACGATGTTAGTAATTCTGATAAAATAAATGTTTGTAGGTACAAAAAAACCTGAATTATAAATTAAATTATAATGAAATTATATTTAAAATGTTATTATCTGCAGAAAATTGGCTGAAAATGCATGTATTGCGAATGGCATCTTTTAAAAAAATTATATTTGGTAAATATTTTCTGACAGTTGGAATACTTTGACCCAAACATCTGCCTCCAAAGTTATGCTCTTACATTATCCGGCCTTGTCCTCTGATTGACCTTCCCGGGAACTCCAACCATATAGAACCCAATAATCCATGATTAGCTTTATCCGAAACCTTCTCTCCGTGACTCCTTGACCTTAGTTTGCTCGTTACTCCCAGAAATTCTACAGTGGCTCCTGTAAATAACCGTTGGTTATTCTCCTTATCCCAGTAGAGGTCCACTTCCAAACCATTGAGTCCCTCCCCGAGATGCAACTGAAATAAGAAATACTTTATATAATTTCTAGGCACTAATAAGCAATATTTCAAGTTTAATAAAATGAATCCCAAATTTTTATGAAAACTCCTTAATTCGTTAGGCGTATGTATAGACAGTAAAAATAATTACACATTTTTTCCCGTTGTGCCATCAGTAAAGTCCAAGTATATGGCAAATTCCACGATCGTACTCAATCATGAATAGCACCACCTAGATAAGACTTGTGCCACAAAAAAATCGCCGAAGTTAAATTGGATCGAATAAAACAAATTTCATGTGAAAAAAATTATTCTATGTAAGTGAGTAGAGAAGTACCAAAGGACAATGGAGCACAATAAAAGTTTGGATTATGAATAATTTTAGAAAGTAAGTGTTGAGAGATGGGCGAAATATCGCATTACAATTTCAGTGCATGAGGAGTGATCACATGTACCGCAAGAGGAGCAGCTTTCAGGAATAGTTGGCACCGGAAGATATTTTAATAATTAAGAACAAAATTAAAGGCGTTACGTGGTGGTTTGTGTTAATTATTGATTAATAGTACGTGAATTATTGAGTGTTATTAAATTAAACTATGAATAAGATTGTGGCTCGACAAGGATGATAAAGTTTCATTAGGAGATTAAAATGTTATGTTTACATGTAAATTGAAGTAAACACAGGTGATTGCACAGTGAAATAATTTGTTGGTTAAATATGTTACAAAACTATGATCTTTTGGTCCTCACATGAAAGAGACTTATTTATTTGCGGAAATAATTACGAAACATCCGCCCACCTTTGTGTCCAGTGACATCCTCCTCCCAAGGCCCAGTTCCACGTAGAGGTTCTTCGTCGAGGAATCGTCCGACACCACGACCTTCCCGTCGTACTTTTTGCCCATGCTGAGCTCCGCCCAACCGGTCACCGTGTGCTCCGCCGCTCCCGTCCTGGCGTAGTGAGCTTCCATCTTGTACTTTCTGGGCTTCTCGGTCGACGCAATGACGCTCGCCCTTCGGTCTGCCTGGGTCACTCGCAGAGCGACGTCCAAGGAGGGCTCCTCCGTCGTCCTGTCGATCTGTTCCCTACCGTGGACCACCCACACCTTTCCGTCTAGCCTCCGGTCCGAGTTGCTCCTGTTTCCTCGGTCTGTATACATTCCCGAGGCCACCGCAGCACCCGTTATTGACCCCCACCACCACTTTATACTTCCGGACAGCTCGTAAGACCGTCGTCGCACGTCGTCCACAGCGGCCCGCAAGGCGAAGACTCGCTGCCCCGGACTGTGGCTTTTCTGTCCCACTTGTAGGGTTCTCGGTAATCGAACCTCGGACTCCAAGGTATACTTGGCGATGGGATGGGTGCTGGCCGTGGCGTTAAGGACGGCGGAAAATTCGTGGTTCATCCCCATTCGCAGGATCGCGTGCTGAATTAGTGATTTCTCTGTTAACTGAACAAAAATATCATTGAGTAGTCGAGCTATTTCCTGTTGCACAAAATTGATAATCGAATACAATGTGCTGGGCATTATTTTTTTGTACAAAAACATCATATTAGAGAAGGGCTTTTGTATTTTTGGAATTATAATTTTTTTGGCTATGAAAGCATTTCTTGAATCTAGAAAATGGGTCGCTAAACGATAAAATTGCTCTACTAATGCCACTGATTAACTATTAAAAGTGCTAGACAGCTGGCTTATATGTTACTAGGAGGACGGATTAGGAAAAAGGGAGACCAAAGAAAATGGAAGCCCTGCTGTTGCTGCCACTGACCGCGACATTATTCCCTTTGAAATATGAGCAAAGCTTCCTGGTTCAACTTCCCAACTGAATTACAAACAACGCTTGTTGTTTTGACACAGTACTCAAACATAGGATGGAATTCCGTTGCTGTCACTTTGGAGAAACCAAATCAGGCTCTTGAGGTGGTAGATAAGTTAACTAGACTCCCCAATAACTCATTCCCCTCATTTATGCATATTTTATCGTAGTGACTTACTTTTAGGTTGCATAAAGGGGGATATAAGATGAAGGTAGAGACTATTGCAATATAAATGGGTTTTGATCTTGGACAGAATTACGAGAGAGAGCCCAAAGTAAAGAAAGTAAATTTACTTACAGGTGAGGGGAAGATATATTATTGTGGCACCATCTTATGAATTTTTATCGTTTTAAACTCATTGAAATGATATATGTACGTGACATTAATGAATGTTATGCATAAAGATGAAATGGAATCCCCTTAAATAAGGAAAATATCTATTTGAAATGTTAGAAATTCAAAGTCTCCGTAGGATTTTATCCACTAAACAATTGGAGAGCTTACCTGATGCTTTAGACTAATGTCGTAATGCAGCTTTTTAGCCCGGCACGCTAAAAAGAACCGGAATGCCAAATGATCCATTCCCCTGAGCACGAGCAAGGGCCTTGTCTCCCATCGTGGGCCGTCCTTGCCAAGTGTCAGCCGTCCTCGTCCTTCAAAGTATGGACCCTCGCTAATCGAAGAATCCCAGGTTGCATCTATTTCATATTTTGGAAACTGCGTTGACTGCAATCGAGATAGAAACTCGCAATTTATTTTTCAATTATCAAATCCTGGAAGCATGCATTTAAGAGGGTACTTTTGGACTGTAAGTAAATTTAAGATTATTTTCTTAGAAGGGAACCTTAAAACTTCAACAGTGCAGTCTGATTGTGCATAATATCCCAAAAACTTTTTAAAAAACTGAAAAAATTATATTATTCCTTTTAGGGATGCATATCTCATATACGCATCTCTCTAAAAATAATAGAAGCTTGTTGCATTAATAACTGCCAAGATGAGACCCGTCGAATTAACATTCATTATTTACTTTATTGACAGGGGGTATTGATAATTTATTTTTACAAATTTAACACTTTAAAGACTTGCTACGTACGTTCAATCTTAGAGCTTATAATCTTTAGGTCTGTACTTGTGGTAAGAACAAAACTGTGGAACTTAAGAAGATTATATAGTGTACGGTCTAAAAGAAGAGTTTATTAGTGCTAAATACCAGAGGTTTTCACTTACAAGAACAGTTAAGTAGGCACTGTCTTTTGCTAAGGCTCCCTTCGCATTACGCAGGTATCTAGCCGAAACCTCAAACGTCTGCTCTTTCTCCCCCCGGATGGAATACTTGAAGGTGGCCTTTGCGTTTACAAATTTTGCTGCGTCCCTGTCTGCGTCGGAGATGCCTTTCTTCTTTGGCCCACCAACTGTTCTCTTAAAGTTTCCTTGTACCGTACCTTCAATTAGGGTGGATTTCACGGAACCAGTTAAGTCATATCGCCCACCGTCACTGGTCAGGTCGCCTGAGAAAAAAAATACGATCTGCATTAATGTAAAGTCTCAAAAATTTCATTCGCAGATATCTTTTTTTAAGTGAAAATGTAGAATTTCTGCTAGGCAATCTCACGAAGAGATCTTGAGAAACACCTTTTGGCTAAGATTAGGTAATTAAATCTATTGAATTAAAAGTTTAATACCGTTTCCCATAGTTTCATAAGTTAACTTACAACCACTGTTTTTGTAATAATTTTCCAGAACACTTAATTACACTCTTAATGGTTTCTGAAGAGTGGTTGGAACCCAGAGTTTTTTTTACCATGATCCAGTTTACAATCCTAAAAGTAAATATTAAGTTGCACAGTGTGGCAAAAGGCACAATCTTTCCAGGGGCCGTAATCCGGGAATTAATAAATCGGGAATTGTCTATGTACTCGTGTATTAGATGATGTCCATATTTCGTCACAGCGGTAGAAGGTGAGAATTTTGCCTAGATGAGACGACTAACTAGAGGGAGAGAGGTCTATTGTACAAGTGCGGGGCCACGATGTAATTATTGCAATTCATTCTCTCTTAAAAACTCAGCACCAAGCAGTGCGGTGTATTTTAGAATGAGAGTTTCAAGGTGTGGCAAGGGGGACGGTATTGAAAAGTCCAAAATCGTTAAGCGTAATTCATGGTATCTTCTAATGAAATTAAGGATAACCTAGTTGTTAGGCAACAGTGCGAATCACTATTGAACTGCGGGTTGCATACATGCGTAGAATAATAAATACTTCCTGAAGGGATGTGGTGGTGGGAGAGCATCGGGTTGATGATCCAATTAACCTTGTTTATTGTCCCATACACATCGACATGATAATAGTAGCATAATTTGAGTGTTTCGATGAACAGATAGAATGGACCATCATAACGAGTGTGCTTTTATGAAGCGAGATTTGAGTTCATGTTTGACACATGAAGAGTTATTTTATTCTCGCTCGTATTCTTCAAATTGTCTTAGCCTGGAAGAACGTTTATTTATCACCTAACGGGATAAATATTACTTTTATTGACCTCACTAAATTAAACATCTACGTATTACAGTGTGAGGCGTTGGAGTTGACTGTTTAATGGATGTGCGAATACCACTCATGGCAGTAAAATAACTGGTGGCTAAGAAATTGGTAAAAATAACTAATTTTAAGAAGAATGAGAGAAATAAATGAATATTGGGAACGGAAAATTTAAATTTTAATGACGCAAATAAGTTAACCAGTTTTTTTGTAAGAATCAGGGGTATGCGCTGTGATTATATTATATTTCAATCATTTATCGTCATCAAAGCGTATTTGATCATTTTCAACTTGGGGCTTTTCAGATGTGAGCAGAATTGAGAAGGATTTAATGTTGATATAGCAAGAATGAGATTCTGATATGGGGTTTTAGTTTATTACGTTTATTTCTTTTCATCAACCTAATTTCAAAACTGCTATTTTAGAAAATTTATTAGCACAATCGTTTCCGCTCTCTGAGCCATCATCATGTGCAAGGTATTGTCGTAATAAATCTTATTTAGTGGAGAAGTGCAATGTTTTTAAATTCTCCATTTGGATTCCTTTCACCACACCAAGCCTGCAACTGTGAACCTAATTTGAATAATAACCTGATATGGTGACGGGCTCGCGTATTAGGTCACCGGCCAAGAGGAGGTCCCCGCTGTATTTGCTGCCATGGACATAGTCCACCCTCCCGTGGAGGTCGATGAGCGTCCTCCCTCGAACCGACACCGTCACGCTGGGCTCGTACCTCCCGGAAGGCGTCGCCGGCGCCCCGATCCCCTCGCTCCCCGGCCTCCGCAGCACAGACCTCAACTCCGCCTGTGCGGTCACCACCTCCTCTCCCCCGAGGGTCGCGGTCACGCCCACCCCCCTCGCCGAGGCCGTGTTCTCCAGTCCCGCCACCACCTCCAGCGTGCGCGTCCACGGCGTCTCCACGCTCGCCTGCATCAGGGACGCCCCGGAAACTCCCCCCTCCATCGTCACCGCCCCCCTGATCTTCCTGTTCACGACGGACCCGGGCGTGTCGAAGTACAGCAGCAAGTTCCTTACCCTCTTGAACCTCTTCCCGCCCGTCCTCATCTCCTCGAGGTACTCGTCATCCGTCATCTGACCCCTCCCCTCCCCCTTCTCCTCCTCCTTCGCTTCGTCCGTGAACTCGTATTTAATCTCGTAGCGGTCGAAGGTGTCCGTCTTCTTGAGCACGATCGACACGAGGGCTGGCCCGGTGAGGGGGAAGCGAGGCGAGGTGTCGTCGCCCGTGGCGTTCGGGTAGGACGCCTTGGCGCACACCTCGCACCCGATCGCCTTGGACACGGTCTTGGGAGTGCACGACTCCGCCTCCTCCCGGCCCTCCCTGCGCCCAGACAACGGCCGCATCTCGCCCGCCTTCCGCCCGAGCGCGAACACCTCGGACCGCACCGCCACTACCTCCTCTCCCCCGTCCCTGGGCGCCGTGAACGACGCCTCCGCCAGCTTTCCCCGACGGTACCTCAGCCTGCCCTCGGCCCGGGTGTTGGTGCGGAGGGAGGCGTCGAGTCGGAGACCGCTCCTGCTCACGTCCGAGACAGTGACGAACATGGTGCCGGTGACCATAACGGCGGCGGAGGGAGCCAGGATGCCTTCGGCTTCGAAGCTCCCCTCGGCTCTCCCCGTTATGTCCATTCGTCCCCGGACAGAGAGTGCGACGGAGGCGGTGCCGTTGGCGACGAGGGTGAGTGGGAGTCCGGCTACCGTGGGCACCACGAGGGCCGCGTCCAGGAAAGCCAGGGAGCGGGAGAACTCAAGTTCTCTCTGCTGGGCAAGGGCGACGGCCAGTTGGGCTATAGGGTCACTCAGCATGCCCCTCATCCGACCTGTGGCGGCGTCAACGGTCCCCACCCTTGACGTCACGGAGGCGAGCATTTCACCGAGGCCTCGAAATCGGCCGTGGTAGAGTTCGTTCCCGAAGACGCGGACGTATCCCGATCCCATGGGCTCCGCCGGGTGGTCTATCGGCTTCCTGCGGAGGAATGCCTCGTTGAAGCGTCGCACCGAGTCGACTTCTTCTTCCTGCTTCTTGTATTTGGACCTCCGACTTACTACGCTATCATCTGAAGAAGCCCCCGCTCCTCCTGGACCAAACATGGACTCGACTAGTGGTTCCAATCCTGAGGCGATAAAAAAATAATATCGATGGTGCATATTTTGGATCAGTGAAATACGGAAAAGATGCCTTTCTCAAAGGTTCTCAAAGTTAATCGAACCAATTAGGAGAGTTAGCCATCGAAAAGCATATAATTTTATTTTAAAAGCATTCAAGTCAACGTTCGTATAATGTTTTAACATTAATAAAAGTATCGTGTTATTTATTTAAGTTTAGAAAAACAAATAATCAAAATT
Organism: Calopteryx splendens; assembly: GCA_002093875.1. Classification (NCBI taxonomy): domain Eukaryota; kingdom Metazoa; phylum Arthropoda; class Insecta; order Odonata; family Calopterygidae; genus Calopteryx; species Calopteryx splendens. The sequence continues at coordinate 325,259 of LYUA01000746.1, forward strand.
TTATTTAAATATAGGAGTACATTAAGCACCTTGAATTTCATCATTTTTGCCTCAAATTTGTAAAGTTTATCGTAAATAAATATAATTACGCTTAGTAATTCAATGCAATTTTGTATTGATAAGAACCGGGTTTCAACGCATTGCCTTATCTTCTGTTGTAAATATTTTTAATGTCCGAAGACATAAGTAAGTGATTCCGGGATACAGAGGGAGGGGGGTTGAAGGCTCGTGCCTCGGTGTGACACTTTCCACCAATGACATTCACTTCTAGTGACGCGCTTTCAACTATAGCCCCCTATACCCGTTAGCTTATATATGTATGTATAGTGTTATATTTTTACAATTTGAAAACATGATGGTGAAATTTAAATATGATTCTGC